>CM061533.1:250367798-250398633 GCA_030545055.2 Neoaliturus tenellus | reverse complement strand
AAACAACCTATAGACGGGACGCTGCTCACACTCACACTGTCTAGCGGGGCCGATATAAACAACCCATAGCCAGGACGCTGCCTCACACTCACACTGTCTAGCAGACTCAGGGTCAATAAACCATAGTAATAAACAACGCATGGCCGGGACGCTGCCCCACACTCACACTGTCCAGCGGCGCCGATATAAGCAATCCATAGCCGGGACGCTGCCCCAAACTCACACTTTCTAGCGGGGCCGACATAAATAACCCATAGCCGGGACGCTGCCCCACACTCACACTGTCTAGCGGGGCCGATATAAATAACCCAAAGCCGGGACGCTGCTCCACACTCACACTGTCCAGTTGGGCCGATATAAACAACCCATAGCCGGGACGCTGCCCCAAACTCACACTGTCTACCGGGGCCAATATAAACAACCCATAGCCGGGACGCTGCCCCACACTAACACTGTCCAGCGGGGCCGATATAAACAACCCATAGCCGGGACGCTGCCCAACACTCACACCGTCTAGTGGGGCCAATATAAACAACCCATAGCCGGGACACTCACACTATCCAGCGGGGCCGATATAAACAACCCATAGCCGGGACGCTGCCCCACACTCACACTGTCTAGCGGGGCCAATATAAACAACCCATAGCCGGGATGCTGCCCCACACTCAAACTGTCTAGCGGGGCCAATATAAACAACCCATAGCCGGGACGCTGCCCCAAACTCACACTGTCTACCGGGGCCAATATAAACAACCCATAGCCGGGACGCTGCCCCACACTAACACTGTCCAGCGGGGCCGATATAGACAACCCATAGCCGGGACGCTGCCCAACACTCACACCGTCTAGTGGGGCCAATATAAACAACCCATAGCCGGGACGTTGCCCCACACTAACACTATTCAGCGGGGCCGATATAAACAACCCATAGCGGGACGCTGCCCCAAACTCACACTATCCAGCGGGGCCGATATAAACAACCCATAGCCGGGACGCTGCCCCACACTCACACTGTCTAGCGGGGCCAATATAAACAACCCATAGCCGGGACGCTGCCCCACACTCAAACTGTCTAGCGGGGCCAATATAAACAACGCATAGTAGGGACGCTGCCCCAAACTCACACTGTCTAGCGGGGCCAATATAAACAATCCATAGCCGGGACGCTGCCCCAAACTCACATTATCCAGCGGGGCCGATATAAACAACCCATAACCGGGACGCTGCCCCACACTCACACTGTCTAGCGGGGCCGATATAAACAACCCATAGTCAGGACGCTGCCCCCACACTAACACTGTCCAGCGGGGCTGATATAAACAAACCATAGCCGGGACACTGCCCCACACTCACACTGTGTAGCGGGGCCGATATAAAAAACCCATAGCCGGGACGATGCCCCACACTCACACTGTCTAGCGGGGCCGACATAAAAAAACCCATAGCCGGTACGCTGCTCCACACTCACACTGTCTAGCGGGGCCGATATAAATAGCCCATAGCCGGGACGCTGCCCCACACTAACACTGTCCAGCGGGGCCAATATAAACAACCCATAGCCGGGACGCTGCCCCACACTAACACTGTCCAGCGGGGCTGATATAAACAAACCATAGCCGGGACACTGCCCCACACTCACACTGTATAGCGGGGCCAATATAAACAACCCATAGCCGGGACGCTGCCCCACACTAACACTGTCCAGCGGGGCCGATATAAACAACCCATATCCGGGACGCTGCCCAACACTCACACCGTCTAGCGGGGCCAATAATATAAACAACCCATAGCCGGGACGCTGCCCCAAACTCACACTATCCAGTGGGGCCGATATAAACCATCCATACCCGGGACGCTGCCCCAAACTCACACTATCCAGCGGGGCCGATATAAACAACCCATTAGCCGGGACGCTGCCTTACACTCACACTGTCTAGCGGGGCCAATATAAACTACCCATAGCCGGGACGCTGCCCCAAACTCACACTATCCAGTTGGGCCGATATAAACAACCTATAGCCGGGACGCAGCCCAACACTCACACTGTATAGCGGGGCCAATATAAACAACCCATAGCCGGGACGCTGCCCCACACTAACACTGTCCAGCGGGGCCGATATAAACAACCCATATCCGGGACGCTGCCCAACACTCACACCGTCTAGCGGGGCCAATAATATAAACAACCATAGCCGGGACGCTGCCCCAAACTCACACTATCCAGTGGTGCCGATATAAACCATCCATACCCGGGACGATGCCCCAAACTCACACTATCCAGCGGGGCCGATATAAACAACCCATAGCCGGGACGCTGCCTTACACTCACACTGTCTAGCGGGGCCAATATAAACTACCCATAGCCGGGACGCTGCCCCAAACTCACACTATCCAGTGGGGCCGATATAAACCATCCATACCCGGGACGCTGCCCCAAACTCACACTACCCAGCGGGGCCGATATAAACAACCCATAGCCGGGACGCTGCCTTACACTCACACTGTCTAGCGGGGCCAATATAAACTACCCATAGCCGGGACGCTGCCCCAAACTCACACTGTCTACTGGGGCCAATATAAACAACCATAGCCAGGACGCTGCCCCACACTCACACTGTCTAGCGGGGCCAATTTAAATACCCAAAGCCAGGACGCTGCCCCACACTCATACTGTCTAGCGGGGCCAATTTAACAATCCATATCGGGGACGCTGCCCCAAACTCACACTGTCTAGCGGGGCCAATATAAACAACCCATAGCCGGGACGCTGCCCCAAACTCACACTATCCAGCGGGGCCAATATAAACAACCCATAGCCGGGACGCTGCCCCAAACTCACACTATCCAGCCGGCCAATATAAACAACCCATAGCCGGGGCGCTGCCCCAAACTCACACCGTCTAGCGGGGCCAATATAAACAACCCATAGCCGGGACGCTGCCCCAAACTCACACTATCCAGTGGGGCCGATATAAACAAGACATAGCCGGGACGCTGCCCCACACTCACACTGTGTAGCGGGGCCAATATAAACAACCCATAGCCGGGACGATGCCCCACACTCACACTGTCTAGCGGGCCGACATAAAAAAACCCATATCCGGTACGCTGCCCCACACTCACACTGTCTAGCGGGGCCGATATAAATAGCCCATAGCCGGGACGCTGCTCCACACTC
Source organism: Neoaliturus tenellus (assembly GCA_030545055.2). NCBI lineage: Eukaryota > Metazoa > Arthropoda > Insecta > Hemiptera > Cicadellidae > Neoaliturus > Neoaliturus tenellus. The sequence continues at coordinate 250,395,455 of CM061533.1, read as the reverse complement.
ACACTGTCCAGTTGGGCCGATATAAACAACCTATAGCCGGGACGCTGCCCAACACTCACACTGTATAGCGGGGCCAATATAAACAACCCATAGCCGGGACGCTGCCCCACACTAACACTGTCCAGCGGGGCCGATATAAACAACCCATATCCGGGACGCTGCCCAACACTCACACCGTCTAGCGGGGCCAATAATATAAACAACCCATAGCCGGGACGCTGCCCCAAACTCACACTATCCAGTGGGGCCGATATAAACCATCCTTACCCGGGACGCTGCCCCAAACTCACACTATCCAGCGGGGCCGATATAAACAACCCATATCCGGGACGCTGCCCAACACTCACACCGTCTAGCGGGGCCAATAATATAAACAACCCATAGCCGGGACGCTGCCCCAAACTCACACTATCCAGTGGGGCCGATATAAACCATCCATACCCGGGACGCTGCCCCAAACTCACACTACACAGCGGGGCCGATATAAACAACCCATAGCCGGGACGCTGCCTTACACTCACACTGTCTAGCGGGGCCAATATAAACTACCCATAGCCGGGACGCTGCCCCAAACTCACACTGTCTACTGGGGCCAATATAAACAACCCATAGCCAGGACGCTGCCCCACACTCACACTGTCTAGCGGGGCCAATTTAAATACCCAAAGCCAGGACGCTGCCCCACACTCATACTGTCTAGCGGGGCCAATTTAACAATCCATATCCGGGACGCTGCCCCAAATTCACACTGTCTAGCGGGGCCAATATAAACAAGCCATAGCCGGGACGCTGCCCCAAACTCACACTATCCAGCGGGGCCAATATAAACAACCCATAGCCGGGACGCTGCCCCAAACTCACACTATCCAGCCGGCCAATATAAACAACCCATAGCCGGGGCGCTGCCCCAAACTCACACCGTCTAGCGGGGCCAATATAAACAACCCATAGCCGGGACGCTGCCCCAAACCCACACTATCCAGTGGGGCCGATATAAACAACCCATAGCCGGGACGCTGCCCCACACTCACACTGTCTAGCAAGGCCAATATAAACAACCCATAGCCGGGACGCTGCCCCAAACTCACACTGTCTACTAGGGCCAATATAAACAACCCATAGCTGGGACGCTGCCTCACACTCACACTGTCTAGCTGGGCCAATTTAAACAACCCAAAGCCAGGACGCTGCCCCACACTCACACTGTCTAGCGGGGCCAATATAAACAAGCCATAGCCGGGACGCTGCCCCAAACTCACACTGTCTAGCGGGGCCAATATAAACAACCCATAGCCGGGACGCTGCTCCACACTAACACTGTCCAGCGTGTTCGATATAAACAACCTATAGCCGGGACGCTGCCCCAAACTCTCACTGTCTAGCGGGGCCGATATAAACAACCATAGCCGGACGCTGCCCCTCATTCACACTGTCTAGCGGGGCCAATATAAACAACCCATAGCCAGGACGCTGCCCCACACTCACACTATCCAGCGGGGCCGATATAAACAACCCATAACCGGGACGCTGCCCCACACTCACACTATCTAGCGGGGCCGATATAAACAACCCATAGCCAGGACGCTGCCCCACACTCACACTATCCAGCGGGGCCGATATAAACAAGCCATAACCGGGACGCTGCCCCACACTCACACTATCCAGCGGGGCCGATATAAACAAGCCATAACCGGGACGCTGCCCCACACTCACACTATCTAGCGGGGCCGATATAAACAACCCATAGCCGGGACGCTGCCCCACACTCACACTATCCAGCGGGGCCGATATAAACAACCCATAGCCGGGACGCTGCCCCTCACTCACACTGTCTAGCGGGGCCAATATAAACAACCCATAGCCAGGACGCTGCCCCACACTCACACTGTCTAGCGGGGCCGATATAAACAACCCATAGCCGGGACGCTGCCCCTCACTCACACTGTCTAGCGGGGCCGATATAAACAACCCATAGCCGGGACGCTGCCCCAAACTCACACTGTCTAGCGGGGCCAATATAAACAACCCATAGCCGGGACGCTGCCCTAAACTCACACTATCCAGCGGGGCCAATATAAACAACCCATAGCCGGGACGCTGCCCCAAACTCACACTATCCAGCCGGCCAATATAAACAACCCATAGCTGGGACGCTGCCCCAAACTCACACTGTCTAGCGGGGCCAATATAAACAACCCATAGCCGGGACGCTGCCCCAAACTCACACTATCCAGCGAGGCCGATATAAACAACCCATAGCCGGGACGCTGCCCCACACTCACACTGTCTAGCGGGGCCAATATAAACAACCCATAGCCGGGACGCTGCCCCAAACTTATACTGTCTACTGGGGCCAATATAAACAACCCATAGCTGGGACGCTGCCCCACACTCACACTGTCTAACTCTGCCAATTTAAACAACCCAAAGCCAGGACGCTGCCCCACACTCACACTGTCTAGCGGGGCCAATATAAACAAGTCATAGCCGGGACGCTGCCCCAAACTCACACTGTCTAGCGGGGCCGATATAAACAACCCATAGCCGGGACGCTGCCCCTCACTCACACTGTCTAGTGGGGCCGATATAAACAACCCATAGCCGGGACGCTGCCCCTCACTCACACTGTCTAGCGGGGCCAATATAAACAACCCATAGCCAGGACGCTGCCCCACACTCACACTGTCTAGCGGGGCCGATATAAACAACCCATAGCCGGGACGCTGCCCCTCACTCACACTGTCTAGCGGGGCCGATATAAACAACCCATAGCCGGGACGCTGCCCCAAACTCACACTGTCTAGCGGGGCCAATATAAACAACCCATAGCCGGGACGCCGCCCTAAACTCACACTATCCAGCGGGGCCAATATAAACAACCCATAGCCGGGACGCTGCCCCAAACTCACACTATCCAGCCGGCCAATATAAACAACCCATAGCTGGGACGCTGCCCCAAACTCACACTGTCTAGCGGGGCCAATATAAACAACCCATAGCCGGGACGCTGCCCCAAACTCACACTATCCAGCGAGGCCGATATAAACAACCCATAGCCGGGACGCTGCCCCACACTCACACTGTCTAGCGGGATCAATATAAACAACCCATAGCCGGGACGCTGCCCCAAACTTACACTGTCTACTGGGGCCAATATAAACAACCCATAGCTGGGACGCTGCCCCACACTCACACTGTCTAGCGGGGCCAATATAAACAACCCATAGCTGGGACGCTGCCCCAAACTCACACTGTCTAGCGGGGCCAATATAAACAACCCATAGCCGGGACGCTGCCCCAAACTCACACTATCCAGCGAGGCCGATATAAACAACCCATAGCCGGGACGCTGCCCCACACTCACACTGTCTAGCTGGGCCAATTTAAACAACCCAAAGCCAGGACGCTGCCCCACACTCACACTGTCTAGCGGGGCCAATATAAACAAGCCATAGCCGGGACGCTGCCCCAAACTCACACTGTCTAGCGGGGCCAATATAAACAACCCATAGCCGGGACGCTGCTCCACACTAACACTGTCCAGCGTGTTCGATATAAACAACCTATAGCCGGGACGCTGCCCCAAACTCTCACTGTCTAGCGGGGCCGATATAAACAACCATAGCCGGACGCTGCCCCTCATTCACACTGTCTAGCGGGGCCAATATAAACAACCCATAGCCAGGACGCTGCCCCACACTCACACTATCCAGCGGGGCCGATATAAACAACCCATAACCGGGACGCTGCCCCACACTCACACTATCTAGCGGGGCCGATATAAACAACCCATAGCCAGGACGCTGCCCCACACTCACACTATCCAGCGGGGCCGATATAAACAAGCCATAACCGGGACGCTGCCCCACACTCACACTATCCAGCGGGGCCGATATAAACAAGCCATAACCGGGACGCTGCCCCACACTCACACTATCTAGCGGGGCCGATATAAACAACCCATAGCCGGGACGCTGCCCCACACTCACACTATCCAGCGGGGCCGATATAAACAACCCATAGCCGGGACGCTGCCCCTCACTCACACTGTCTAGCGGGGCCAATATAAACAACCCATAGCCAGGACGCTGCCCCACACTCACACTGTCTAGCGGGGCCGATATAAACAACCCATAGCCGGGACGCTGCCCCTCACTCACACTGTCTAGCGGGGCCGATATAAACAACCCATAGCCGGGACGCTGCCCCAAACTCACACTGTCTAGCGGGGCCAATATAAACAACCCATAGCCGGGACGCTGCCCTAAACTCACACTATCCAGCGGGGCCAATATAAACAACCCATAGCCGGGACGCTGCCCCAAACTCACACTATCCAGCCGGCCAATATAAACAACCCATAGCTGGGACGCTGCCCCAAACTCACACTGTCTAGCGGGGCCAATATAAACAACCCATAGCCGGGACGCTGCCCCAAACTCACACTATCCAGCGAGGCCGATATAAACAACCCATAGCCGGGACGCTGCCCCACACTCACACTGTCTAGCGGGGCCAATATAAACAACCCATAGCCGGGACGCTGCCCCAAACTTATACTGTCTACTGGGGCCAATATAAACAACCCATAGCTGGGACGCTGCCCCACACTCACACTGTCTAACTCTGCCAATTTAAACAACCCAAAGCCAGGACGCTGCCCCACACTCACACTGTCTAGCGGGGCCAATATAAACAAGTCATAGCCGGGACGCTGCCCCAAACTCACACTGTCTAGCGGGGCCGATATAAACAACCCATAGCCGGGACGCTGCCCCTCACTCACACTGTCTAGTGGGGCCGATATAAACAACCCATAGCCGGGACGCTGCCCCTCACTCACACTGTCTAGCGGGGCCAATATAAACAACCCATAGCCAGGACGCTGCCCCACACTCACACTGTCTAGCGGGGCCGATATAAACAACCCATAGCCGGGACGCTGCCCCTCACTCACACTGTCTAGCGGGGCCGATATAAACAACCCATAGCCGGGACGCTGCCCCAAACTCACACTGTCTAGCGGGGCCAATATAAACAACCCATAGCCGGGACGCCGCCCTAAACTCACACTATCCAGCGGGGCCAATATAAACAACCCATAGCCGGGACGCTGCCCCAAACTCACACTATCCAGCCGGCCAATATAAACAACCCATAGCTGGGACGCTGCCCCAAACTCACACTGTCTAGCGGGGCCAATATAAACAACCCATAGCCGGGACGCTGCCCCAAACTCACACTATCCAGCGAGGCCGATATAAACAACCCATAGCCGGGACGCTGCCCCACACTCACACTGTCTAGCGGGATCAATATAAACAACCCATAGCCGGGACGCTGCCCCAAACTTACACTGTCTACTGGGGCCAATATAAACAACCCATAGCTGGGACGCTGCCCCACACTCACACTGTCTAACTCTGCCAATTTAAACAACCCAAAGCCAGGACGCTGCCCCACACTCACACTGTCTAGCGGGGCCAATATAAACAAGCCATAGCCGGGACGCTGCCCCAAACTCACACTGTCTAGCGGGGCCAATATAAACAACCCATAGCCGGGACGCTGCCCCAAACTCACACTATCCAGCGGGGCCGATATAAACAACCCATAGCCGGGACGCTACCCCTCACTTACACTGTCTAGCGGGGCCAATATAAACAACCCATAGCCGGGACGCTGCCCCACACTCACACTGTCCAGTGGGGTCGATATTTACTATATTGTGGTCAACCCACTAAGCGGATATTGGTTCCTTCCTTACTCAATGAAATTGCATTATTAAAATCATTAATTAATATATTATATACCATATATTGACCATCTTATATACCATATGTTTATGACACAGGCGTTTTGAATTTTTGTAAACGAGTATTGAAGATTTTTAGGTTATAAAATAGCAGTCTTGAAAACTATGTTGTTAAAATTAAAAATAAAAAAAAGGTTAAACAATTAACGGGGTACTTTAGGCAGTAAGTAAATTTTAAAATACAGTACATTAATTCAAAAACTTAAGAAAGAAATTAAATGCCAGTAACGAATAATATTTTCTTCTGTTACAAGAGTTTTTTTGGAAATTAAGCTTTACATAAATCATATATTTTGTAACAACTAACTAATATATATGAAAAATCACCTTATTTAAATTATTAACTAAGAAAAAATATTCGTAGGTGGTCACCGGTATTGAATAAATGAATTAAAGAAATTTATTTACATTAAAAAGTTCCAAATGTGCATAAAATAGAGTAATTAAGTTATTGAAAATAGATCCCCAAATAAGCTGCTGTCTGTGCATAGGGATCAGGTCATCTGTCCACCAATAAAACATTTAAGGAATATATAATTTTTGTTTTAAAAATACAAGTAATATTAGAATTTTACATTCAAATACGCCCGTTACTTTATAATTTTAAATTTTTATGCAACCCATGATAATCCCACAGTAATAAATTCACGATTTACAACGAGTGGATGGTTTTGTATGAGGAATGAATAACACGTTCACCAGGCTTGTCGAGTTATCACGCTTTAAAGTCACGTTTTTTTCAAAGAGGCGAAATCTGATGTGATTTTGTATCAACACTTTTAAGTATCTTTTGACTGAATACCACGGGTTAAATTCATTTATAGTATTTGGTATCTATTATTTTATATTTTTAGATATATATATATATATATATATATATATATATAGAATTTTAATAATTTGTTATATATATCTATATATATAATAGAATTATATATATAATTAATATATATAGAATATTGTATTGCTCATTTAGCCAGCCACCAACTTTTAAGAATAAGAAAATAAATTCTGCTGTTAGCAATTTATTTATACTGTAGAGTCATCATATGTAAAAAACCAAAATCCAAAATAAAAATATTGTATATATATAGATAATTTATTTATACAACAATATAAACAAATTAACTCCTTCTTCCATTGAAGCTGCTTTTTGACAAAGGTTGCTTACTTTTAACAAATCGAAATACTTAAATAGTTTGATTTAAACTGAAATTTTTTCAACTTTGTATAGATGGTTCTTTCAAATTAAAACAAAGTATTTCACTAAACTTTCTGAAATTCTGTTTATATTCTTCTTTTTTAATTTAAATCGAGTCCAAAAATCATACAAAAATTTTGAAATAGTTCCACGGGCTCCTACAAATAATCCAATAACTTATATTTGTTTCAAGTCATACTTTTCTTTGAAAAAAATTATCGTAGGTTCATAAATCTTCTTTTTTTCTTGGTCTACTGTTATTGGCTGGTCTGATCCTGTTTCAAATCGATAGTTGGATCGATAATGTAAGCAGCTTTGTTCTTATCAATGGCTAGTATGTCAATTATTCTTGTTGATCCATCTTCTGCTGTACATGTAACTTCTTCGTGAACCTTATACCCATTTTCTCTTAGCTCTTGTGCTATAATCTGTCTGATTAAATGGTCTCGTTTGTTACGCAAAAGTTCCCCAGCTAGACAGATACCAAGGACGTGTGGTAATGTTTCACATATGTAATTCTTGGTAACAGGGCAATGCCTGCACCGGCTACCGTCCTTATATCTGCCATGGGTTGCTCTGACTGTGGCCACATCTCTCTTTACAGAGCTAAAGCAAGGGCGCTAAACCATTGCAGTCCAGCTTCAATTGAGCTATGCAGACCGATTAAACCTTCAGGGAAAGCACTCAGTGGGCACTCTATGGAAGTTTGATCCTCCATTCCGCAGTTTCATAACTGGTCTTGTGTTATTCCCACCACCAATAACTAAATATTTTAACTCCATTGCGGAAACGATTGAGTATAGTCCACTTCTTCAGAAATAGATTGATACCACTTACCGCTACGATTGGGTCAGCTATCAAGAAGTTGTTCCGTCCTTGGAAAGCGTCCCAGGAGGAAGTCCAGTTTGCATGGATGGGGAAGTACGTGTCCATCAACTGGGAGTCTGTCAGGAGAGGTGGTTTTCGGGACCTCAATCGGCCCGTCATCTGGGGTAGGTAATCATGAATGGGCAGATGTGGAGCAGATAGGATCTTAGTATATTTCCTAATGAGTGCATCCCTTCGTCTGGTTTCAGGTAGAACGATATTACACAGGAACGGAACGGCCAGAGGACGGGGGTTGCCATGAGTGTACCACTAATGGCTCTTATAGCCCTCTTTAGCTGGACGTCGATATCTCTGACATGCACACTATTTAACCCCACGGGAGCGCAGTACTCAGCAGTTAAGTATTCCAAGGACAGAGCAGTGATTCGCATAACTTGTGACACCAAGATACTATGGGTGGTCATTATGATTTAGCTCAACACTATGAATACGGTTTTAAGCTTTTGGTTGGTCAGTCCATTACTCAAGAGATGGACTCTACTCAACCTCCGTTTTTGTTGGGTTTGGATTTAGTTCACAGGCTTCAATGTATTCACCGGTTGTCATGAGGTCGTTTGTTAGTGTTTCCTCAGCTTGTCGAAAATGCTGATGTTGATATACGAATGCAATATCATCCGCATAAATAAAATGTAAAGTCCGAGTGACACGAATGTCAACAGTATACACATTAAAAATCAGAGGCGCAAACGGACTTTCCTTTCATTTCAAATATACTTTATTATCCTATTGGATAGCATCGAGTTGAGGAGACCCAAAAAGAAAGAAGTGAGATTTAGGTCGTGAAATTTAACGCGTAGTCCCCTTTATAAAACAGTTATTTTTTGTACCGATATTAAAATGTATTGAGTGTATTAATAAATTTTTTATATCGAAAGGTGTACTTTGAAATATATGTAATCATGACAAATGAATACTCACTTAATAAATGAAAAATGATCGATTCTTTTTAATTTCTATAATTAAATATAAGTATCTAATGATCGGAATGTATTTGTATTTTACTTGCCGTTTGTTAAATATTATTAATAAGGAAGTATGTCAAAATCCTTTGATTGGCAAACAAACTGTTTTGGTTTTTTCGTTCTTGTTTTTTAAATGTTTTCCTAGATAGGAATTTAGTTTGATTAAATTGGTTCTCAACTTGTTATGGTTTCCCATAGGTTTAAGCAATAGGACTGTTAAGATAAGATAGAATTACATAGAGTTACATCAAACATTCCAGAGACCAAAATCAACAATAATACTGTAACTGATTTTCTCCGAAAATCAATTCTTTTAAGTAAGATAAACAAGCAATAAAATTTCGATGAACTATTCTAATGATACGGACAGTTAAAGTTCTTTATTGGTAAGAGTTTCATCTGTTAGCCTGGTCTGTGTTGTTCATGCAGCGATATTTGGAAGCTCGCTGACAGAAGTAGTTAATTACTTGTTAAACTTCCACCCTCTAGAGGCAGACTTTAATCGTGCACTAAACGCCTGCCTACAAGTGTCGGGCCTCTATATGTTGGCTTTTGTATTTTATAATTTTAATCCTGCTTCTATATTATAATAAAAGAGATGATGAATAAAAGAGTTTTTAGTACATAAAAGAATAATTACCTCAAACTAAAAAATCTCATTACACAATTTGTAATATTATCCTTCATTAACACGAATATGAAAATACATATAGATTCACATGAATCTATCAATTTCATGTTCCTTCTTCCTTCGTGGTTATAATGCAGTTATAAAGAATTTCATCGGATAGTAGGTATCTGACAAAAGCCGACAATTTTATGAGATATGATGCATATGAATGAGTCGGTGGCGTAGTGGTTAGCGCGCCGATCTTCGGGACCATGGCAGCAATGTCGTGGGTTCGAATTCACGTTCTGTCAGTGACTTTTATCAGTACCTTTAACCTTGTACTGTAGCGGCTCATCCCCTTACTTTGTCTAATACGATCCACGCTCAGATCAATAGTCTATGTGGATGGGGCAAAGTAAGGCAAATAAATCGTCCACCAACCTCTTAAAAAAAAGGCCTGTATTACAGATAACTTCCCTGTATTAATAGTCAAAGTTACAATCATATGTTTCATGAAGTTTTATAATTGAAAATAACTTAGGCTTTAAGAAGATTTAAATGTATTAAAAATACAATAAACAAGAGTTCTAATTTATTAGTATCATTAAAATCATTCGCTTATACAGGACCGACAAACAAGGTAATATTTCATTTATGAGAATTCTGTAATACGTCTTATATTACAAGGGTTTTAAATTTTTATTAAAATTCTTGCAAAATCTGTTTCATGAAAATTAACCTTAAATCATTACATTTTCTGTAAAACCATACCTGTATTACAAGTAAATCATACATGGAAAAAATTCATCAAATTTACAGCTCAATCACTCTTAATGAAACAAATCAATTGAAGACTCTTGTAAAGTTCACTTATAATAAAAGTAAATACAAGTGATTCCATATTGTAGAATATTTCTTATGGTACAGATGTCAAAGGATGCTTTTTCACAAGTGTTGTTTTACAGGGTATATTTCAAAGGACTTTTATGAAACAGGCCCAAAACACCATTAAAACTGGGCTGCCTTAATCTTACGAACCGAAAATGGCCCTTCCTTAAACAAATTTGTCCGTACAGTAATTTATTGTGCTGCATTGCATATTAAATAATATTTACAAATTAATAACAACGGTAGCTTTGTATCGATATTGAATTTTTAAAGCATTAAAATTACCTTGGTATCTGTAGGGAAAATGAGAAATAAAATACCTTATAACATTAGCTATTTTTATTTTCAATTCTTAATTTTTTAAACATAGGAGTGCTCAGATAAGATGAATAGTAATTCAATAGTGTCCGTACACAGCGCTAAACATACTACATTTTACTTGTCTTCCTCATTTGGATAAGTTCTCCGATTCGTTCATGGTGAGAAGGAAGTTAAGAAAGGAGTATCCACCTTTTAAAAACTGAAAAACAATGTTATATATTTAAGTTTCTTTTATACTAAAATAAAATATAGACTAAAAATAAATTTGTTTGATCGTCATGTAGTTTAACTATTCAACAAATTAATAAAAGTTTAATACGTATAACTTAAATTTTTTAATTATACTGCTTCACCCAAATTTGATTGACATGTTGACATCCATTTACCTCTACATAGTTGCCCATGTTGATGGTGTAGATTACGGACCGAATACACAGCGGCCTGTGGAGACGCAAAATGAGGATGCGCAAGCAACTCTTGTACCTCTTGCTCTTGTCCTGCCAGTTGCTTGCGGCCACTGAGTTGAACACATTCTCACTCTGTTCAAAAGTGCAACATGGTAATATTAAAAAACGTTTTTTTTAATGAAATTTGGAATACATGAACTTGGATCACTAACACACACAGCGTATGGCACATACACAGTTAACCCCGAGTTTTCAGTTACAAGAATTTATTTATTTATCGATACGTCCTGCTGAAAAAAAAAAAAACACTCTTGGAGGGAGAAGAAAATATTGGTCCCAATTAATTTGTTATAATTTTAAAATTTGCATACCTCTTAGTATTCTATGCAGCGGACAGTAGTTTAGTGAATTTTAACACCACGAAAATAAATATTTCGTGGGGAGGAGGGGGTGGTTAACTCGTTGAAAAGAGCATATCTCCAGCATTTAATCAGGTTGGCAAAAGAAATCGTTAAATCTTTCCTTATTTAAAACGCAAAAAGGGTTGTTTTTGCAATTGGAACTCCTCCTACACTATTTTTGCCCAAATGTTTTAGTTTTTTCGGTCGTTGGATAGGGCATAATCTGTAGTCGTTTCTCTAAAAATTGATGAAAATTTGACTTAAAATTACAGCGCTATTTGTCATTTAAATTTGAGATTTTCCTATTAAAATGATATTAGGGTGGGTTGCGGATTTTCAACAATGTTGGTACAGCTGTAAATAAGTGTAGTTTTGGGTGGTCAATGATAATCACAATATTATATTGGTTGGATGTAACTGATTTAGAACTAAACGTAACTTTTTTAGAAATGACATGCCATAGCTCAAATTAAATTCGATTAATTTAACAGTAACAAGTATAAATATACTAGTTTATAATAATCTGGTACAACAACATTACAGTACTCGTCAAGAAAATGCGAGCCTAATTTTAACAAAGTTTGAAGTTTAAACAGGATTCGTAAAGACTCATCCAGCTATTTTCATATGTTAATAATTACTGCAATTGTAAGAAAACATGAAAACAAAACAAAGCCGACAACATCGCTTGTTAAGAATAATGTAAATCAGCTTCCAATTGTTTAAATTTCCAAGCTTGTGGTGTCTAGTATAGAAAAATAACATCAAAGTTGCCCACCTCGTCCAGCAAGTCTTGTCCGAATAAACAAATTAACCCTTGTGACATCATCGTCGGCAGGATGATCAGACAGTACAGAAGAACCCTCAGCGACAGAATGTGGTCTGCCTGTTGGAAACAAACTACCACCATACATCACCAAAGTAAGGAGCAAAACATGTAATCTAAGGTTAAAATTAAATTGTTTTAGAGAATCTCTGGTTTGTAAGCAGTGACACAAACTTATACATTTGAATTATGAAATGTCAAACCAGTAGATGTTTCGTAATTTGCCCTCCATTGACAAACCGCAATTCCACATAAGCTACTAGAATATGATGAAAATTTACTTAACAATGGCTATGTTAATTATATTTGAGCTACACAATGGGGGTTTATATAATTTTAACAAATTTACCGTCCCTTACAACATATTTAAAATTATTTGTTATTTATATACATTAGATTGATATCCCTTGAACCTTACAGTCACAATTATGGTATAAGCTTGTCTTATGGAAAGTGGTTAAAACCTTGTAAAGTAAACGGTGTACTCTACTTAACACGTTCGCGGCGGCATGGGAGCGATCGCTCCCACGCGGTACCCTAGTGCCATCCTGATGGGTGCGATCACTCCCAAGCTGCACTGCTTTACAATATGATTTATTTTTAAGCCAGGATCTGAGCTAGAAATCTGAGACTTTGCACAGCACTGCTCAATAGTATAATGTATTTTGGGACCACGTGGGTTTTTACTGGGCAGTGCTGCTGCTAAAATGGGGTGGCGTTTTTAGTAATTACATGTACTTATTATTAATATTATTTTGACTTATATATTATTTTTTTACTACAAAAAACAGACCACCATTTATTTTTTTCTTTTGAAAGACATTTTATCTATTAGTTTATCTTATAAACTTTCATTGTAGGCATAGTAAATTATCTCAAGTCAGAATGGGTGCGATCGTACCCAAATTTTTTTATGTTTCAAATAATTATTATGTTAAATGAATAAATATTCAAATATTATTGTGTTTTAGTAATAAATAAAAAATAACTTTATACTTTGTAAACAAAGCCAGTATTATTTATTATACAACCCATAATTAGTGCGATCTTAATGCCAGGTGCTGATGGGTGCAATCACTCCCATATAAGTAGGCGTAAATTTTCAAAAATCAAAACGTGATGGAAGAATACAAAAGCCTATCAGTGGAATAATCTACTATATATTTGTCAAATACCACTCACTCACGTATCAGAGAATCTCCATAACCATGTGGTATAGAGGGTTGAAATTTTGCATGGACGTTCCACTTTGCTCAAAAATGCTCACTAAGAAAAAGTTTTGCAAAATTCCTTCAGGTCTCCGCCCCGCAGGACTTCAAAATTTCCATCTAATGTTAATCTTATGGCCAATTTTTTATACAAATCAAAGCAACAACGAATCTGAAAAACTATGGGACCTAGAATGTTAAAATTTAGCACGGGTGTTCTTCTTTGCTCATATGTGCTCACTAAGAAACGGTTTTTCAAAATTCCATTAGGGCTCCGCCACACAGGACTTCAAAATTTCTATCTAATGTTATCCTTATGGCCAATTTTTTATACAAATCTAGGAAACAACGAATATAGAAAACTATAAGACCTACGATGTTGAAATTTGGCATGGATGTTCTGCTTTGCTCATAGGTGCTCACTAAGAAATGGTTTTGCAAAATTCCATCAGGGCTCCGCCACACAGGACTTCAAAATTTCTAATGTCATTTTTATGGCCAATTTTTAATATGAATCTAGGAAAATCATATCTGAAAAAATTATATAAATATGACCTAAGAAAATTATTTGGAACATTTTCAATGGGAGATTCACTTCGCCCATCGGTGCTCTGAGGGCTCCGCCCCTCAGGTCTATTAAATTGGTCTAGGGCCAATGGGGTTGAAATTTGGGATGGACATTTAATTTGTCTTTGTTCAAAGGTATTCACTATGAAACAGTTTTGCAAATATAGTTTTTGAAGTCCTTTAGGGCTCCGCCCCACAGAACATCTAAATAACTCTATTGCATCCGTTGTTGAAATTTGACATAGACGTTCCTCTTTGCTCACAAGTATTCACTAAGAAACAGTTTTGCAAATATAAAGATGATTATTGTATAGTTTTGGAAGTCCCTTAGGGCTCCGCCCCACTGGACTTCTTTTACTCAAGAGCATATGGGTTGAAATTTGACGTAGACATTCCTCTTTACTCATATGTACTCACTAAGAAACTGTTTTATAAATATAGTTTTTTATGCCCTTTAGGGCTCCGCCCCACACTACTTCATGATTACTGTAAAGCCTACAGGGTTGAAATTCTACGTGGACGTCCCTCTTTACTCATGTGTACTCATGAAAAAAACAGTTATGCAAGTCCTTTAGTTTTTGAAGTCCTTTATTGCTCCGCCCCACTGGACTTCTAAATTACTCTTGGGCATAAAGGGTTGAAACTTCACTTGGACGATCCTCTTTACTCATTTGTACTCACTAAGAAAAGGTTATGCAAAGATAGTTTTTTATGTCTTTTAGGGCTCCACCCCACTGGACTTCAAAATTACTCTCGAACATACAATGTTGAAATTTAACGTGGACGTTCCTTTTTACTCGTATGTACTCACTAAGAAACGGTTTTACAAAATAAAGTCTTTGAAGTCCTTTAGGGCTCCGCCCCACTAGACTTCAAAATTACTATATAGCCTAGATGGTTGAAATTTGACCTATTTACTTGTTATGTTGCCTACTAAATAAAAAATTGTTTTTCAAAAATAGTTTTTGAAGTCCTTAGGTTTTAAATTTGACATATTCGTTTCTCTTTGCTCATGTGTGCTCATTAAATTTTTTTTTGCAAAATTCAATGCTCTGCTTACATAATTCTCAAGAAAGAAGGTTTCGTTTCTCTTTAAAGAGATATTATTACATGTAAA
Source organism: Neoaliturus tenellus (assembly GCA_030545055.2). Classification (NCBI taxonomy): domain Eukaryota; kingdom Metazoa; phylum Arthropoda; class Insecta; order Hemiptera; family Cicadellidae; genus Neoaliturus; species Neoaliturus tenellus. Next base: position 250,380,244 of record CM061533.1, on the reverse strand, counting down.
ATCAATTTAATCAAGGGCGAAGCCGTGACGGGCAACGGCTAGTAATATATAAAATAACGTTTTTTTTACAATTTTTATTTTCAGGATGGTGACGAGGTTCGAGCGAAAACCTCGCCGCCGCGAACGTGTTTTAAGTATAACATCCGTATTAGTATACCCTTCTAAACAAAATTTTCAATGCTTTTTATTGATTTTGAAGAAAGAATTAACATATTGCAATTTTCACAATTAATTAGAAGAGGTAAATTAGTAAATTGATCAATTTTACTCGCCACACTGCTGAATCACCTGGGCTATCAAAAACAAGCAGATGGCAACAGTGATTCCCACTGTGTGAGTGTAGATCAAAGCATTGGTGCCCACAACCTTGTTGATCTTGACAGTCATTCTGAAACAAAACAAGGTCACCAGTTTCATCACTTCTTCGTGTCTAGTTAATTAAAATACTTCCATACACTTAAGTAAAAACCTAATTCTAAAATTAATTACCTAATCAAAACTTGGTGGTGACGAATGCTTTCCTTTAGGCATTCTAATCGACACATTTCTCTCATCGTTTCATCGTATGTAATATGCTCACGTACAGATTTTCGTGAAGGAGGCATCGATGATCTAAGGTAAGAGGACCAAGAGCTGGATTCTAAATCCCGGCAGATATCATTGAACATGTATTTTGCCCGTTGGTCAATGTTGGTGATGGAGTCAGCCAATATGCACATCTCGCTCTTCAGACAAGACACGGAGCTGACCATTGCAATCAACCAGTTGTTATGTAAAGCACAAGCCGAAATCGTTGTCAAAGCGTTGAACAGAACACTACAACATTTTAGGAACCAATTGCTGAATATAGCAGACAATGGAGAATCCGGCGAGGAAAAATCATATTTGTCATCAATGAGTGGGTATACCGCAAAGAGACATACGACTTTCGCACAGTTGCTGATCATGATTATCTCTGCCATTTTCATTTTATTTTGGATATTTAAAAATCCCTTCTCCCTTTCAGAAGTGATTTGAAAAGATGAATAATTAGAAAATCCTTCTCTCAAGCAACGCATCAAGTCAGCCATGTCTTCATGAACAAAACCGAAATGGATCAAAAGTGCAAAGGCATAGCAACTGATGATCAAATCGACTATCAGTTTTAGGTTCGCTTCACCTCCAATGTTAGTGTAAATTGGTAAAAGAAGTGTTAAAATCATTCTTAGAGAGATTAGAAATATTTGAAAGAAGTACAATGAGAAAAGGAACTTTCTGTGATCGAAGATGTTTCCAGTAATGTATATAAATATGGTGCTAAGCTTGTAGAATGGAACGGACCAACTTTTACGCATTTTTACGGTTAACGAGAACTGTAGACAAAGTGGAAAACTGTTGAGGACTAAAGAAATACCAGACGCTGAAAACATTTCAAATTTTAAAGAGTATCCAGGTCCCTTATTATTGTGTTGTATATTCAAGAAAATTGTAGGCACGTTAGATAGTCGAACGACAATTATATGCGTTGAAAACCCCACTTGTACGGTCACTCCCACAAACATGATTCATAATTCATGTCAGCCAAGTAGAGGTATTCTTATACACTGTAATACCCGAAATACCAACATATTAAATATCTTTGTTAGTATGAAATTACTTGAAGTAAGATCTTTATTAACTGTAGGCCTACTTGCTGAAGCCTTTATTGTATAAGATCTTTATTGTTGAATCTAAATCTGAAGTACTCAATCTTAAACTGTAAAGTACCAATGATCATTAACACATTAATATAAACTATTATTTTCTTAATAAAAACAAAATAATACAAAAACTTAATTATCATAACTTATAGTGAACTATAAGTAGATATTAATGCTCAATTAAAATATGATTTCGTGACATAGTCATAGACACTTATACTGAATGATACTACGTACAATAAAACTAAATTGAAAGATAACCTAAAGGAGAGTTGATAACTTAATTTCCTGTTACAAGTTTCTGAAGGAAGCTCTCACTGAAATTGTATGTCTAACGCGTAACGTCGACGACACTAGTTCTGTTGCAATTGACAAAGCAAGTTTAATTTTTGTAATTGCTAAAATATCACTGGAATGAATGCGTCAGTTTCTTAAAAACGTAAAAATTAAAAAAGTAGTTTTATAGTATAATTTCTTAGAAATAATTTATTAGAACAGGATTACATTAAGTCACATTGTGTTTATTTAATCAACTTTTAGTCTTTTTAGTTATAATTGTCATATAAAAATGATGATAATGATGTTTAATTAATTAGTCAAAATGTTAGTTTGTCTAATATCCTTTTCAATCAAAAGGTAGTTGCAAGAAGGTATCATTGTACAAACGAACAAAATATGTTACTAATGATTTAGCACAATAAACAATATAAAATCATAATAATCAAATTAACCTCTTAGATAATGTTTACCTTAAAAATACTATGCACTATATATTTTTATTTGTATGTTTTACGTTCATTCAAAGATAATTAAATTATAAGCTATACATACCATATAAAATATTTTGCAATATAACTTATTTTCTTAAAAGCTATATTTTGCATTATAAAAGCATTATACAACGCAAAATTTAGAACCGGCGATCCTTCAAAAAGTAAAGAGAAACCAAAAACTGCATTATATCAAGCTATTCAACGACAACCTTACATTACATGATATTTTGTGATAAATTATTTTAATTTATAAATTAATTAAAACAAATTATCAATTTTTTTATTTAACTTGTATTGGATCTTACGCCATTACTATACAAAAACAAATAAAATGAATTGTTTATCATAAATATGATATTCCAGGTCTTGTTTGAGGTGGGGTCGCATATACTAATATTAGTTTCTTTCGAATTTAAACAGACATTTAAAAAGTTGTTGAAAAAGAATAATGCACCTCAGTTTATTTACAGTTGGTATCTAGAGAAGGGGGAAATGTAATAAATTAATGAAAAGAAAAAATTAACTGAAAGAGTGCAAAGTCTTAAACATTTTGTTTTGAACACCTAATTGGTGACATCTATTTACAAGGATTAGTAGTTATATAGCTTATTAAAAAATATACCTATCCAACATTTTATTTGAGTGGAAAAATAAATTCATAAACATTATTGTATTAAATGTTTCTAGGATAGTAGTGTGTTTTGGTTACTTCTGGCCCGGAAGTGACGTCACCGGAAGCCACATGCCACGGCACGCAGCTTCCGGTGGGCCAGAAGTGGGGACAATAGATGTCGGGGTGGAGATGGTGAGAGCGTCGGCGGTCGGTTGAGCGAAGAGTGCGCATAAAATAGAAGTTAGTTCAAAATTGAAATTCGACGGTGTTAATAAAAACTCTAATAGTTGAACGAAACTAGAAGATAGTGTAAAACTGAAATTCAACAATCGGGGTGTTGAACTAAATTTGCGCATAAATTAAAAGTTGGTTCAAAGCTGAAATTCAACGATTGGGAGTTGAACTAAATTTGCGCATAAATTAACCGGGGTTGAAGTAAAACTTCGCATAAATTACCAGTTAGTTCAAAACTGAAATTCAACAATTGGGAGTTGAACTAAATTTGCACATAAATTAACCGGGGTTGAATTAAAACTTCGCATAAATTAAAAGTTAGTTCAAAATTGTAATTCGACTGTGTTAACAAAACTCTAACAGTTGAACGAAAATAAAAGTCAGTTCAAACATTGCGCAGCCATAACAAGAGAGAGAGAAGGTAGATAGAAGTGTTAAGTTCCGCGGATAGAACGAGAATGAAGAATGAAACATGACGCGTCGAAATATATGCGTGACTGTAGATGCCAGTTAATGGGGGTCTAGGGCTTCCGGCCTGTCAGATGGTGAATTAATCAATGGGGGGAGTGGAGATGGCGCTCGGTTGAACTAAAATTGCGCATAAATTAAAAGTTAGTACAAAACTGAAATTCAACTTGATAATGTGGGGTACGGAAAGTATGTCAAGGTCATCCCCAGTAAGTTTTAAAAAAGCCTATCCCGCTACCACAGGAAATAGTTCTGAGAGTTGAACTACCCGGTGATAGCGGGATAGGTAGAAGACTCTTTTGAACTTTATTCGTAAAAACAAATACAATCAATGTGCAAAAACAAATACAATCAATGTGCAATACAGGTTGAATTTTTGTGATGAAATACGGAGTTGTAAAAGTAAACGCCGACGACGAGGATAAGGTAAAGGCAGAGTCCCCAGATGACGTATTTGACAAGTTTGAAGAAACGTAACATCTCGAGTTGGTTTTCCCGTTCCAATCGTTTAATTTCCAATTTCAATTTATCCTCTTCCATTCTAGTTACCAAGGGAACTTCATCCATCATATCCATCATGATTGTGTCAGTGTGTGAAATTTTAAAAGAAGTTATGTTGATAGTACAAAAGTCGAAGACGGAATGAGGAGTGAAAGCGAGAAATGTTAGTTAAATAAAAAAGTGGTGGGGGGAAAGATGAATTACAAAGAAGTGGTGGGGGAAAGATTTTGCTCTTCATTATTACCGTCAGTAGTGTCAGATGGTGCAGGAGTTAGATTTAGTAAACTGTCTTCGTCCGAACTTTCAACCTTATTCACAAATAGGACAATCGTATGTTATTTCCAAATTCATTTTGATAGTTGTAAAATTAACTACAAGTTCTTGTAAAATATTAAAAATAGCTTGTAACTCTTCTTTAGAGTTTATTTCAAAACTAGAATTCATCCGTGCCAATGGAGAGTTGTTCATCGTTGGAGAGTCGGCGAGTAAATGAGGAACGCCGCCAAGGGAGGGGGCTTATTTAACGGCGAGCTTATGATTAAATAAAAAGCTAAGTTCTTCTTCTTCGTCTTTTAATTCAAATATCTTAGCTGGAGTATTTGCCTCGTCCTCCTCACTCTGTGATGATGAAGATAATTCACCAGGACGTAAATATTGAACATCAATTCTGATCCATCTCATATAATATCTATCCATTATAGCAAGCAAGTTTTGAAACAATTCTTCCATTTCTTCCCTCTCAGTTATTATATGATGAAACCTGACGAAAGGTGTTCCCATGTTGTTAGTTAGAATGTTGGAATTGAAATAATTCAAAGGTGGATTCAATAAGATACAAAACTTACACTAATGGTGGGGGAAATCTAAAAGACTTATGGTGGGGGAAATATAAAAAAAACCAATGGTGGGGGAAATCTCAAGGTCATCCAATTGAAGTTTTAAAAAAGAGTGTAAAACTGAAATTACACATTCGATGGTTCAACAGGATCTGAATACCAATCCGACCTGTATTTACATCTTTTTATCATATGTGTACAAAAATCATCTTGATGAGACTTGGTGCGTTGACAATGAGCTAGATCGAGAGGATGAAATTTGAAACATCTTTGAGGACAGCATGTATGAAAATATCTTGATTTGTAAAATTTGAAAGTTCGCAATTCCGGTGGCGGTAGTTGTTTTGTTTTGCATTTGCAGTAACAAGATCCGAAAAATTCACACTTAGTGCAAGCTAACCCGTCCACCATCATTGGTCCTAAATCTGTACACTGTTGTTCACAACAGTAACGAGGTTCGTACTTGTAATTTTGTTTTTCCATGTTGACGCTGCTGAGTCCAGTGAAAGAATAAGAGTGTATAGTGTTGAATAGTCAGTTTTATGTACTACAAAAAGTGGTGGGGGTAATTTCAAGGTCATCCAAACGAAGTTTTAAAAAATTATACCTTACTAATGTAAGGAAAATTGATACTTAAGAAGTTTGTTTCTGTTTGTTTTCTTCAGACTTTTTCTCTCTCTCCTGTTTGTTTTCTTCAGACTTTTTCTCTCTCTCCGCTTTAGCCATAGCGATAAGTTCTTCAGTCGATAGTGGATGTTACTTCAGGAAATTTTAAAATTAATTTAGCCTGATATCCTTCTCGGGTTAATATTTCTAAATCTTCTGTCATTTGTTCAACGGTGTTGTAATCTTTTCCATAGATCTTTCCATCAAGTTCAATCATCATTCTGTATAACATCTTTAAAAATAGGTGTTGACGCAGCGAGAGTTGGGAAGCGAATGATTAGTTATCCAAGTATCACACCCTTTTTATCAACTTGACATTGATCACGTGATTCCTTAGTTTTATTTGTTAAAAGTTATTTAACATTGGTAGTACTTGTTGAACTTGATGTTATGTTGACCAGTCGGCGATGAAGATGTTGTAGGTTGTGTAGAAAGAAATACTTCATCATTTTCGCATTTCGTTGGTTAAATCTTCAAGTTGTTCAAAACTCGTAATGGTGTTGGTATCGTAAGATGCACACTTGACCTTTAGGGACATGTTGAAGTTTTGTATTTAGTTATAGAGAGCGAGATGTGTACGGTACGAAAGCTAGTCGTAGACTGATGAATTTCACAAGTTGATTTTAACTTTTATTAACACACAAAATTGGGTCAAGGTCATCCCGTAGAATTTTTAAAAAAAGCAACATATTGCTATGTACAAAGACATAACAATATGTTGCTTCTTTTATTTATTTTTTTTTTGTTTTATATCATCTTTATTGAGAAACCATTACAAACACATATATTTACAATGTTATGTACAAACTAGTTAGTAGTAGGTGTTACATGAATAGTTAGTTCAGTTGAGTTGTTTCCACTCGGTCCGTGTGAAACTAAATAGAGTGCGTCAGGTTGAATAACTCGAAGATCTTCATTTTGTAGAAGTTGTACAAACCGTTTCGGTAGGAAGATTTGAAACTTCGGTTCGTCACCAACTGTATACGGCGCCTCGCTCAATGTGCAATTAATAGCATCACCAATTGAAGTGTCCATCTTCTTGATTGTATGTATGATGTAATGTTTTTCTTCTTTTAGTTCAGAACATTTCTTCGTCGGTAAGATTGTTGATTTAGAATGAGCGTTGAATTGATCAACTAAATTTTGAAGAAAGTTCTGCGATGCCATCTTGATGTTATTGTTAATCTTCTTGTTAATCTTCTTGTTAATAATAATGTCCGTCGGAGATGTTGTCTCTTCGGAGGTTCGAGTAATACTCATGCTGCGTCATGGTAGCGCTCTCACTTTTATTACCGACATTACCCCCACCATTCTGTTGAAGGAAATTATTTAAGCGGTAAGCATTCTTCAAAGCGCACTGTGACCTTCGATGTTTAAAACTCTTTGATGAAATACAAAGTTCATTGAAGTAGCATTGGAAATCTCTATCTATTATTGCATTTATCACTTCGTTGCTTGTAAATGATTGTATCCAGTTAGCTTTTTCCAATCCTCTTGTGTAGATAGTTTTGAACTCTTTGCAGTAATGATTCATAATGTGCGGCATCATGTTATAATTAATAAAACCTTCATCCCATCTTAAGTTGTGAAAATGTTTGTACAACCATTTGTTGTAACTTTCGCTTTAGTTGTTAGTCTATTGAATGGTAATGGAGGTTTGAATAAGTAATGATAAACTACAGAGGTGTTCATATCCAAAATTACTAATTCTTTTATAATAAAATTTCCATCATTTCCTCGAAAAGCTTGAAATTCAATTATACCTTTTTTAACTTCCATTATATGTGGCGCATTAGAAAACGAAACCCGTTTGTTCATGATGAAGTCTCGTCAGCAACTGACTTGTATTACAAACACGATTGTTCTTCTTTAACTTCTTGCGCTTCTTCGTCGATATTAAAGTTGGTGTGATAGTTGTTCAATTGTCTCCACATATCCACTTCTTGAGGTATTCGATTAAAAATTGAAGTATCCACGGGACCGTATAAAATTGGAACGAAAGGTTGTCTGTCCAATGTATCGATTAGATAGTCTTTGATTATTGCACTTGAAAATATTAGTTGTTTCAAATATCTGGTGACGGGACCGGTAGTACAACTTAAAGTGTAAAATTCTTCTTTAGTCAAATGTAATTTTACATCATGTCTAGTTAAATCTCTGAAGCGAACCATTTGTCCCCCACGATGTTTCACTATATCAACTTCAATATTTGATTCCAATAAACTTAATCTTGTTCTTCTTCCAAATGTGTTGTTACTCAAATAACATTCCAAAAGATGTAAATGTTTCATAAATGATTCCCAAGAAGTTTCAGTGAATGTAACCATTTTATTTCCATGATTTAAAATAACAATCGCTGAATAATCCAATGATTTTAAAATTCCAACTTTTCGTTCAATACTTTTCGTCATGCATGAAGAAATGGGGTAGAAAATTCGAAGAAATACTTCTGTTAAAATATTTGTTGTAATGTTAACTTCAACTTTTTTTCTTTTTCGGCTTCTCCTTCTTCTTTTTCTTCTTCTCTCTTCTTATGTTTGTTAAACTTGAGGAACTCGTCCATTTCTCGTTAAACTTGTTTTTCTATATCTGAACTATTATCATCCATTAGAGGTGTATTTTCTTCTCCGTTAGTAGAACTCATCTTGCGAACGATGTTTCCCATACGACGGTCGAAGATATAATGAACTTTCCACTCATGATTTTAAATGGTATTTTTTTGACATGACTTAAATGGTAGGGCTCCAGGTGATCCTCATGGTGAATTTACATTTATAGGGCCGATGGGCACATCGGTCATTGACTTTGCAGCGGCTTCAGTCACCTGCCTACAACGAATGTGTGATCTTAAGGTACTAACATTCCCCGGCTCCGACCATTTACCGCTAGAAGTTGTTATCAGTGCTGGCGGCCCTGTTTCCGGGGTTGGGGAGGGGGGAGATGTTGCCACCTTGCAGCTGCTTCCGAAACTGAAGTGGGGGAAAGCGGATGAATTAAATTATAAGAATCGTGTTTTAGACAACATTGAACATTTTGAACATTCAAACGACTCTCAGAAAAATATAGACGAAATAATTAAATGTATTCAGCTCTCAGCCTCACAAACTTGTAAACCGAAAACAAACACATTTTTTGTCAGAAAGCAACCTTGGTTTGATTACGAATGCTTGGGGGTGAGAAGGCGAATTTTTAAATTATTAAATTTGTTTCGCAAGACTAATTCGGATTTCATTAGAACAAAATACTTATCAGAGAGGAATAAATTCAAACGATTGTGTGTAAATAAAAAAAGGTTATACTATGAAAAGATTATTAAAAACATAAATGAAAATTCAGACAGCAAAAACTTTTGGAGAGCGATAAATATAATTAAAACTAGAAGAGATAACGTAGTGGGAAACATATCACCTGATAAATGGGTAGAACATTTTAGGAATTTGCTAAACCCACCGCTTCTGGCAGGAAGTATAAGTTACGCAATGCCACTGATAAGGAATGAAAGATTAGATTGTGATTTTGAGATATCGGAGTTGTACGCGGTTTTAAAAAGTGTCAAAGCTGATAAAGCCCCAGGCCCTGACCGAGTGCCATATGAATTCTACAAGCATGCTCCAAATGCATTTTTATGTAATTTATTAATAATTTTTAACAACATATACAAAAGTGGGAAAGTACCGGATAGCTTTAAAAGATCAATAATTTTTCCTTTACGTAAAAAGGGGGATATAAATTCAGTTGAGAACTATAGAGGTTTGTCTTTTATTGATTGTATAGGGGAAATTTTTATAGCTTTATTAAATAACAGAGTTAAAAATTGGGTGGATTCAAATTCAATAATGACAGAGTTTCAAGCAGGATTTCGTAGTGGTTATTCAACTGTAGATAACATTTTTAATTTATCTTGCATGATAAAGTTAAGGTTGTCGTCGAAAGGTGGCAGACTGTACGCATTTTTTGTAGACTTCAAATCAGCATTTGATACAATTGATCGCAGAGCTCTAATTTTTAAGTTATCGTGCTTGGGAGTTTCAACAAAAATGACCTCTGTTTTACAAGATTATTATTCTGGCACATCCGCAGGAGTGTGGTGTAAAGACGGGGTTACGGAGAGTTTTCACACTACCGTAGGCTTGCGCCAAGGTTGTATCAGTAGTCCTACAACGTTTTCTTTGTTTGTTAACGACCTGCCAGGGGCGTTGGGAGGGGGCTGTAATTTTGAGGGTAACAAAATCAACATTCTGATGTACGCTGACGACATAATTTTGCTGGCCCCTACAGCTACAGTTTTGCAACACATGATAACGAATTTAGAAAAGTATTGTGAAACCTGGAATTTGCATGTAAATTTAAACAAATCTAAAGTAATGGTTTTTAGAAATGGTGGAAAGCTGCGAGGTGGTGACAAATGGTGGTATAAAGGGGAGAGAATTGAGGTGGTAAACAGTTACAAATATTTAGGAGTGACTTTTACAAGTAATTTATCATGGAACGTTCATTTAAAAGAAAAATCTAGTACCGCAAAATTTGCTTTAAATTCTGTATGGGAAAATTTGATGAAGAACAGGAAAATTAACATAAGTAGCAAATTCAAATGTTTCGATTCAGTAATAAAATCAGTTGTTTGTTATGGAGCCGAGGTTTGGGGGAATGTGGAAAGTGAGTATGTGGAATCTGTTTTAAAACTATTTGTAAAAAAGTTATTTAAGTTGCCATACAACACACCAAATTATGTTTTGCATTTAGAAACCGGGCTTGAAAAACTATTTTTCCATACTATCAGTTTAAATTTAAATTACATAGTTAAAATTTTGTCTTTGCCAAACTATCGATTGCCGAATGTGCTAGCTAAACAAGTAATACGAAAAAACATATTCTGGAGTCATGATTGGAAAATCCTTGCGAGCAAATTTAACGAAAATATAAATTTCGAATCAGATGATGTAAATGGAGTAGCTGTGCAATTAGCGAAGGTTTTAGAGGGGGCTAGAACATTGTTTTGGGCTGAGTGTGTAGGTAGGGCTCGCACGTCCTTGTATCACCGGCAGCTGCTTACCCTTGACCTTGACCTCGGCGACAGGAGTCCGCTGCACGATAGCGATATCAACGTTATCTCTTGGGCCATTAAAGCTCGAGCTGAGCTGATCAACTTAAATTTCAAACCATGGCTTGATAGAAATTATACATGCTCTATGTGCAATTTAAACGAAAATGAAACAACTTACCACTTTATAGCTATATGTCCGGCTTATATGCATTTAAGAAATATATTTTTTGGAAAAAGGTCCTTAAGTGAAATAGAATATATTGATTATTTGAATGGAAGGAATTGGCGGTTGTTATCTAAATATATTAGAATTGCATGGGAATATAGGTGGGGTTTTATACAAGAATTTAACTTTGGCTAGATTTAAAATTACTCAAATCAGTTCTCCTTTTTTCCAAATTAAAAAAAATAAGTAATGAATAAAAACATTTTGTGTATTTCATTATTTAATTCTTATATTGATATTGTAATTTGGACAACTGCAAACATAAAAAGACTTTAACTTATTATTTTTTTTAATATTTATTTTTACACATTTATATTGTTCTGTGTTTGCTTATCATAGCTTCCAAAGCGACTGCATGTCTTTATCCTAGAAAGGACATTTTGTTAACTATTTTTTGTGCCAACCACAACAGACGGTTAATAAATAACCATTGTTGTAATGTACATGTAGGCTAATTGATATAATTTTGTAATCATGTTTGATTGAAAATAAAGCATGTTTTCTTCTTCTCTTCTTCTTCTTCTTCTTCTTCTTCTTCACTCATGATTTTCTCGCTTTACGTTTTTCGTGAAATCCTTGAAATTTATACAATCACATAAATGTTTGTTTTCAACTTGTTTTTCATAAACGAAATTCTAACCTCAAAAATTGAGGCAGATAATTCTAACCTCAAAAATCTGCAGTCGTTGTACTAATTCTTTTTAAAGCACATTCTTCACAATTCCGGTCAGCGGTGTGTAAGTAACTATTTTATCATGTAGAATTAGACAGTATGCCGAAGTTCCATCCGCTACTGGTTGTTCAAATTCCATTTCAATCTTTATATCCACACTTGATGATTTTACCGATTCATTTTGTTTTGAACAATCGATTACAATTATCGGAGCCTTGGAATAATACTGGTCAGGTGATAATAGTGGTGTATTAGTCTTTCCATAATATGACGATTGAAATCTTGCATACATATCGTATAAAATGGAAAAACGTTTTTTGCTGAACATGACATTCAAATTGTCATACGGAAAGAATTGAGAGTTCAGGAAAACTTTACAATTCTTTATTTTACAGTGATCAAATTGACCGGCATTTGCAGTGATAACATCTTTTCGCTTAGTTTGAAAACCAAGTATTATGTAAATTGCTCGTTCCAAGTAAGTTGATGTCTTAACGGTCCATGTTTGTCGTTCTGTCTGAGGTAGTGTAGGATATTCATGGAATTCCAACTTCGGAATGGCATCACAATATCACGGTCAGATTTTAACTTTCTCAATAATACGATTCTATGTTCGTCGGCCAATCTTACATGAGGTACTCTCCAAACAACTTTATCTAATTGTAGTTGCCATTCCAGTTTATCTTCCGTAGTTGCAGGGTCTGCAAGTATCAAGTCCTTGTTAGTTGAAGAT
>CM061533.1:250091357-250367698 GCA_030545055.2 Neoaliturus tenellus | reverse complement strand
TATAATATTGTGATTATCATTGACCATCCAAAACTACACTTATTTACAGTTGTACCAACATTGTTGAAAATCCGCAACCCAATCTAAAATCATTCTAATAGGAAAATTTCAGATTGAAATGACAAATAGCGCTGTAATTTTAAGTCCAATTTTCATAAATTTTTAGAGAAAACGACTACAGATTATGCCCTATCCAACCTATCAAACGACCAAAAAAAACTAAAAAAAAATTGGGCAAAAATAGTGTAGGACGAGTTCCAATTACAAAAAAAAACTTTTTAGTGTTTTAAATAAGGATATATTTAACGATTCCTTTTGCCAAGCTGATGAAATTCTGGAAATATGCTCTTTTCAACGAGTTAACCACCCCCTATTCCCCACAAAATATTTATTTTCGTGGTGTTAAAATTCACTAAACTACTTACTGCTGCATAGAATACTAAGAGGTATGCATAATTAAAAAATATTACAAATTAATTGGAACCAATATTTTCTTCCCCCTGCAAGGGTGTTTTTTTCAGTAGGACGTATCGATAAATAAATTCTTGTAACTGAAAACTCGGGGTTAACTGTGTATGCGCCATACGCTGTGTGTGTTAGTGATCCAAGTTCATGTATTCCAAATTTTATAAAAAAAAACTTTTTTTAATAGTACAATGTTGCACTTTTGCACAGAGTGAGGATGTGTTCAACTCCGTGGCCGCAAGCAACTGGCAGGACAAGAGCAAGCGGTACAAGAGTTGCTTGCGCATCCTCATGTTGCGTCTCCACAGGCCGCTGTGTATTCGGTCCGTAATCTATACCATCAACATGGGCAACTATGTGGAGGTAAATGGATGTCAACGTGTCAATCAAATTTGGGTGAAGCAGTATAATTAAAAAGTTGAAGTAATACGTATTAAACTTATCTGTGTTGAACAGTTACACTACATGACGATCAAACAAATTTATTTTTAGTCTATATTTCATTTTAGTATAAAAGAAAATTAAATATATAACATTGTTTTTCAGTTTTTAAAAGGTGGATACTCCTTTCTTAACTTTCTTCTCACCATGAACGAATCGGAGAACTCATCCAAATGAGTAAGACAAGTAAAATGTAGTATGTTTAGCGCTGTGTACGGACACTATGGAATTACTATTCATCTTATATGAGCACTCCTATGTTAAAATTTTTTTTAAAATTAAGAATTGAAAATAAAAATAGCTGTTATAAGGTATTTTATTTTCCATTTTCCCTATAGATACCAAGGTAATTTAAAGCTTAAAAAAATTCAATATCGATACAAAGCTACCGTTGTTATTGATTTGTAAATATTATTTAATATGCACACCAGCACAATAAATTACTGTTAGGACAAATATGTTTAAAGAAGGGAAATTTTCGGTACGTAAGATTAAGGCAGCCCGGTTTTAATGGTGTTTTGGGCCTGTTTCATAAAAGTCCTGTGAAACATGCCCTGTAAAACAACACTTGTGAAAAAGCATTCTTTTACATTTGTACCATAAGAAATATTCTACAATATGGAATCACTTGTATTTACTTTTATTATAAGTGAACTTTACAAGAGTCTTCAATTGATTTGTTTCATTAAGAGTGATTGAGCTGTAAATTTGATGAATTTTTATCCATGTATGAACCACCATAAATCTTTCACAAGTGTCTCTTAATTCTATGAAATAGTAGGGGATTTCATTGATTAAATTTTAAGATGAGAAATAAACAGTATTTCAACAATAAACCAATATAGGGTTACAAATTAATATTATAAATTACAAAAAAAAATATAATAACTAGAAAAATAACTAGCACTTTACTTAAAAACATGATTCCTATCAACAAAATTAAACTACATAGATTAAAATATTTGATTTTTATAAAAATAGTAGTATGAAAGGAAACTAAACCACGTGATTTACTTGTAATACAGGTATAGTTTTACAGAAAATGTAATAATTTATGGTTAATATTCTTGAAACAGATTTTGCAAGAATTGTTTTAAATTTTTAATAAAAATTTAAAACCCTTGTAATACAAGACGTATTACACAATTATCATAAATGAAATATTACCTTGTTTGTCGGTCCTGTATAAGCCAATGATTTTAATGATACTAATAAATCTAGAACTCTTGTTTATTGTATTTTTTATACATTTAAATCTTCTTAAAGAATAAATTATTTTCAATTATAAAACTTCATGAAACATATGAATGTCACTTTGACTATTAATTACAGAAAAGTTATCTGTAATACAGGCCTTTTTAAGAGGTTGGTGGACGTTTTTTTGCCTTATCCACATAGACCATTGATCTGTGCGTGGATCGTATTAGACAAAGTAAGGGGTGAGCCAAGGTTAAAGTAGTACAAGGTTAAAGGTAGTGATAAAAGTCAATGGCAGAACGTGAATTCGAACCCACGACATTGCTGCCATGGTCCCGAAGATCGGCGTGCTAACCACTACGCCACCGACTCATTTATATGCATCATATCTCATCAAATTTTCAGCTTTTGTCAGATACCTACTATCAGATGAAATTCTTTTTAACTGCATTATAACTACTAAAGAGAAGGAACATGAAATTGATAGATTCATGTGAATCTATATGTATTGTCATATTCGTGTTAATGAAGGATAATATTACAAATTGTGTAATAAGATTTTTCTGTTTGAATTAATTATTCTTTTATGTACTAAAAACTTTTTTATTCATCATCTCTTTTATTATAATATAGAAGCAGGATTAAAATTGCAAGATACAAAAGCCAACATATAGAGGCCCGACACGTGTAGGCAGGCGTTTAGTGCACGATTAAAGTCTGCCTCTAGAGGGTGGAAGTTTAACAAGTGATTAACTACTTCTGTCAGCGAGCTTCCAAATATCGCTGCATGAACAACTGAAACCAGGCTAACAGATGAAACTCTTTACCAACAAAGAACTTTAACTGTCCGTATCATTAGAATAGTTCATCAACAAGCAAGTTCATAAGCAAGATCATAAGCAAGTTTTATTGCTTATTTATCTTACTTAAAAGAACTGATCTTCAGAGAAAATCAGTTACAGTATCATTGTTGATTTTGGTCTCTGGAATGTTTGATGTAACTCTATGTAATTGTATCTTATCTTAACAGTCCTGTTGCTTAAACCTCTTAAGATTGATTCCGGGTTTGGAAAACCATAACCAGTTGAGAACCAAATTAAACAAAATAAATTCCTATCCAGGAAAAAATTAAAAAAAAAACAAGATTGAAAAACACAAAACAGTTTGTTTGCCAATCAAAGGACCTTGATATACTTCCTTATTAATAATATTTAACTAACGGCAACTAAAATACAAATACATTCCGATCATGAGATATTTGGGTGAGTCGGTGGCGTAGTGGTTAGCGCGCCGCACTTCGGAACCATGGCAGCGATGTCGTGGGTTCGAATCCGCGTTCTGCCAGTGACTTTTATCAGTACCTTTCACCTTGTACTGTAGCGGCTCACCCCCTTACTTTGTCTAATACGATCCACGCACAGATCAATAGTCTATGTGGACGGGGCAAAGTAAGGCAAAAAGAGGTCCACCAACCTCTTAAAAAAAAAAAATTAAAAAAAATTAAAAATACTTATATTTAATTATAGATATTAAAAAGAATTGATCCTTTTGTATTTATTGAATGTATTCATTTGTCATTATTACATATATTTCAAAGTACACCTTTCAATATAAAAAATTTGATTAATATACTCAATACATTTTAATATCGGTATAAAAAATAACTAGTTTTATAAAGGGGACTACTTGTTAAATTTCACGACCTGAATCCCAGTTCTTTCTTTTTGGGTCTCCTCAACTCGATGCTATCCAAGAAAATAATAAAGTATATTTGAAACGAGAGGAAAGTCCGTTTGCCCCTCTGATTTTTAATGTGTATACTGTTGACATTCCTGTCACTCGGTTTTTACATTTTATTTATGCAGATGATCTTGCATTGGCATATCAACACCAGCATTTTCGACAAGCTGAGGAAACACTAACAAATGACCTCATGACACCCGGTGAATACATTGAAGAATGTAAACTAAATCCAAACCCAACAAAAACGGAGGTATCTTGCTTCCTCTTGAGTAATGGACTGACCAACCAAAAGCTTAAAACCGTATTCAAAAGTGTTGACCTAAATCATAATGACCACCCATAGTATCTAGGAGTCACAAGTTATGCGAATCACTGCTCTGTCCTTGGTATACTTAACTGCTGAGTACTGCGCTCCCGTGGGATTAAAGAGTGTGCATGTCAGAGATATCGACATCCAGCTAAAGAGGGCTATAAGAGCCATTAGTGGTACACTCATGGCAACCCCTGTCCTCTGGCTCCCGTTCCTGTGTAATATCGTTCTACCTGAAACCAGACGAAGGGAATGTCGGGACTCATTAGGAAATATACTAAGATCCTATCTGCTCCAAATCTTCCCATTCATGATTACCTACCCCAGATGACGGGCCGATTGAGGTCCCGAAAACTACCTCTCCTGACAGACTCATAGTTGATGGACACATACTTCACCATCCATGCAAACTGGACTTCCTCCTGGGACGCTTTCCAAGGACGGAAAAACTTCTTGATAGCTGACCCAATCGTAGCGGTAAGTGTGAGAGGATTCTGGTTGACTTTAATAAAAGACGTGCTGTCAGTTCACCATTTTATTACAGAAGAACGATAGAGTCCAAGAAGTACAAAATTACAGCCTGGAACATAGAGTACACCGAAATAAAAATAACAAATTATTTGCATATATGACTCTTCCCTTCATACAAAAAATAAATCTAAACATAAATTCAAGTTTGAGAATCAAGAAAATAAAATTGTACAACTTCAGTCCAGGCTTCTTAACTTAATTTTAAATGAAAGAAAATGTCTCAAATTAACATCAGTTATAATCTTAACCTACAAACAAAACATATTTATTTTAACAAATCAAATTCACTAGTCTCAATAAATTGTTATGAAAAGTTAACCTTGTTTATAAAATTATATGGCCTATTGCATAAAGCATCTTAGGCTAAAGATTACAAATTCAGTTTTCTTGGCGGTTTAACCAAACGACCAAATCGGGTTGTAATGGGACGAGGAGATCGGTTCGAGTCAATTTCATTACCAGATGGGGATTGAGTCGGGCTTGGTAACTTGGTCGAGTTAGGTTTAGTTACAGGGGCACCGTTAGGTTGTGGTGAGCCGTTGGACTGAGGAGAACGGGTGGTATCCATTTGGTTAGGACGACTCGGTGAGGACCTTGGACTTAAGCCTACTACATTACTACAATCAGTACTCTGCTCACATGTTGGATAAGGCCTAATGTGCCTTCTGTTCCTAACATAACATCTGTCATTAGAAAAACATCTTAAAACATAGGATCTTGGTTCATTTCTTTGATTTACTACTTTACCTTTAGCCCACTTATTTTCATTTAACTTAAAAACAAAACATTTTCATTTGGATCTAACTTGCACAATGGTTTAGAACCTACATCATAATACCTCTTTTGTGTTTTTTGTCTCTGTAATAAATTCTTTTTCACGTATTTGTTTACCTTTGGTTTCATTTCCCTGTTGTTACGAGGAAGTAGTCCTCTTACCTTTCTACTAAAAAGTATTTCGCAAGGAGAAGGTAAATTGCTTGACAAAGGTGTATTTCTCAACTCTAACAATGCTAAAAACAGATCATTTTTGTCATGTTCACATTTCTTAACTACATTTTTTATACTTTGAATGGTTCTATCAACCATCCCATTTGATTGTGAGAAGTGAGGACTTGTCAATAAGTGATTGAATCCCCATTCAGATGAAAATTGCTTAAACAGTTCACCTATAAAACATGAATCATGAGCTGTTACAATAGTTTCTGGAATACCATGTCTCTGAACAATGATTTCAAACAAGTTATGATATGAGCACTAGAAATACTATTTACAAGTATCACATCAGGAAACTTAGAATAATAATCTACTACCAACAAGTAATATTTACTCTTGTACTGATACAAATCAATGCCTACCTTTTGCCATGGGTAATCCGGAATGGGATGAGGCAACAAAGGGTCTTTGGAATAATTCCTTGCATATAACAAACAAGATTCACATTTGCTTACCATTTCAACAATTTGACTGTACATGTTAGGCCAATAAATAACATTTTTAGCTCTAAGTTGTGTTTTGGTAATACCTAGGTGAGGATAATGCAACCTTTTTAACATTTCATTTCTAAGAGAACTAGTATGACAAGAGCAGTTCCAAAATAGATCAAATTGTTACAAAATGTTAGTTCGTGTCTTACAGACCAGTAAGGTTTAATACAACCAGGAACCTGCTTTTTATGAGTAGGCCATACATTTCCAACAATGTATTTTTTCAAAGTACACATTTCACTGTCAGCACTTACCAAATTTTTATTTTATTCAACTGAACATTACTGACATTTATATTAGCTTCAACAGCTGAAACATATGCTTCAATTTCCTTAGTTTCTAAATCTAGTTCTGAATTATCCGCAACATCATATGCTCGAGACAAAGTGTCTGCGATGAAAAGTTCCTTACCTTGCTTGTAAGGACTGTATTGCAATCAAAACTGTATTGCTGTAATTTCAACAACATACGTTGCAACCTGGGAGGACATTTTTCAATATTCTTTTTAATGATTGACACGAGGGGTTTACAATCTGTTTCGACTATAAAATGTCTACCGTACACAAACTGATGAAAACGTTCACAAGCAAAAACTATTGCTAACATCTCCTTCACAATATGCGCGTATGATTTTTGAGTTTCACTTAAGGATTTAGATGCATACGCGACGGGTAGGTTACTTTGAATTAGAGCTGCACCCATACCGCTTTGACTACTATCTACTGTGAGCAAAATAGGCTTGTTATTATCAAAGAACTGCTGGACAGGTTTTGAGGCAAGGACCGACTTTATTTTATTAAATGCCTGTTCCTGCTCGAAAGACCATTGAAAATAAACATTCTTTTTTAAGATGGCTCTTAATGGAGATGTTAACTCTGAAACATTGGGTATGAACTTGCTTATGTAGGTCACCATACCAAGAAACCTTTCTAACGATTTCTTATCGATAGGAAAACGCATATCAGTGATTGCCTTTATTTTGCTTTCATCTATTGAGATACCTTTGTCAGAAAAACAATGGCCTAGATACCGTATTTTACTTATACCTATTTCACATTTACTTAGGTTAAGCTTGATATTTTCTGAACGCATTTTGTCCAAGACTAACTTAAGCCTATGGTCATGTTCAACCTTGTTGCGACCCCAAATGATGAGGTCATCAATGTACACTTCAACGCCTTCGATTGATTCAAATATCTGTTTCATACGTTGCTGAAAAACGTCTGAGGCTGAACAAACCCCATAAGGAAGACGTAAAAACTTATATCTCCCAAACGGAGTGTTGAAAGTACAGAGATCGGAGGACTTTTCAGTTAATTTGATATGCCAGAATCCACTTTTTATATCTAAAGTACTAAACACTTCAGCACCGGTCATTTTTGCCGATATCTCTTCAAAGGACGGTATTTGATAATGAGGACGCAAAATCGCCTCATTCAGATCATTTGGATCAATGCACAATCTTATTTCTCCATTTGGTTTATTAACTACAACCAATGAATTGACCCACTCAGTAGGCTTAGTTACCTTTTCAACAATACCCAGTTTTTCAAGTTTGTCTAGCTCATTTTTTAATTTAGGCTTTACAGTTAACGGCATTTTTCTAGGAGCATGAACTTTAGGCATCACTTGATATTTTAATTTAATGTCATGTTCACCTTCTAGACATCCAATACCTATTACTAAATCTTTATATTCGTTTAATAAAAGATTTTTACCTTCAGGAGTAGGATCAACTACTTGGGATGGAGGTGAGAGGTTACCATTTGATTGAAGGGTACAATGAGTTATAGGCTTACTTATTTTACCATTATAACTAGGCTTAGGCCTAATAGTTTTCAGGGAATCAACTTTTTTAATTAGGTTAAGTTTTACACACGCATCAAGACCTAATAAACATGGTGCTTTAGAATTAACAACAAAAATTCTAGACTATGGTTGGAACCCTTATGATTAACATTTAAAAAACATGTACCTGCAACTTTCAGGTTTTGACCTGTGTAGAAAGTCAGTTTTGTGTCGGTCGGGAATAACTCACAATTCACATCCAAGGAGTCAAAGATAGTTTTGGAGATGATATTAACCTCACGTCCCGAGTCAAGTTTGAAGTTAACCAGTCTTTTTTCCACAAGTAGATCGGTCTGCCACTGCTTGAATTTACCTTTAAATTTTGTAGAAACTACATGGACACTGCCAATAAATAATGAATGGTTCTTCTTGCTCAACAGCATTTACAGTTTTACTTGTCTTGCACATTTTTGCGATATGGTTAAGCTTGTTGCAGTTCAAACATCGCTTACCGTAAGCTGGACACTTGTAGTATTCATGGAATGTGAGTAGTGATATAATGTATGTTCAAGAACCGGAGTTTTTACGCAAAAACCACGTATGTTCAAGAACCAGCTTTCTCACGGGAAAGTCACGTATGTTCAGTGACAGAGGCCCGCGAGACTGCGAGCACTAGCCAAGCGGCTATTAGATTCTGCCGCCCTGATACTCGCATTCTGTTTTCTCTCGCTTATTTCGTCTTATATTCGTTTGGTTGCTTCTTTGAATGCTTTATTCTACATTTTTACTATGCTCTATTATTTCTACAGGTTTTTGTCACCATAACAAACAGTTCTTTTGATTTTTAAATTTAAATTTTTGCTTAGAATGTTTAAAACAAATCCTAGCATTATTTAAATATGGTTTACTGGTCCTACAGATTCCTGCCACCCTAATACCTAAACAGTTGAAATACTCATTCGGTTCGATAGATCGATTATTTTCATTCGATGTTTAAATCGCAATTTTTTAATCGATTTTTCTCGAACCTTCGATGCAGTTTTCACGTGATTGGTGCATGCGGCTGATGCAACTTGTAATGCAATTTGCACCGGCTGATGCAATTTGCTTGCTAATCGAGTCAGTTTGACCCCAAAGGTTATGATAACTTGGGTATATATGGTGGTCAAAACTTAGGAGCCAGCACAGTAAAGTCCAGCGCCTTCCACAGGAAAACACTTGGTGAGTAACCAACCTCTCTAGGATTAAAACTTTAGTTTATAATGGAAAATCTTGGAAAACCATGCTGGTGCTAACTGAGAGATTTTCCTTAAATATAAGTTTAAACAAATTTTAGACCAGTGTTTTTTAAGTTAAACTTAGGATTTAAAACAAATTTCAATAATGTTTAGGGAACTTGGCTAACTAAAATTTCTATTATGGAATATCTTGGCAATTCTAGTTTTGTTGGTGAGCCCTACGTTGAAAACTGATAGATTTTCTTTAAATATAAGTTTTAAAAACTGTGAGACCAGTGTTTTTAAGTTAAACTTAGGATTTAAAACTAACTTTAATAATGTTTAGGGAACATGGCTAACTAAAATTTCTCTTATGGAATATCTTGGCGATTCTGGTTTTGTTAGCGAGCCCTACTGGTGAAAACAGTGTGATTTTCTTTAAATATATATTTAAAAAATTGTGAGACCAGTGTTTTTTTAAGTAATATTAACTTAGGATTTAAAACTAACTTTAATAATGTTTAGGACACTTGGTCAACTGAGTCCTTTTTTAAAATATATGATTTAAACATGTTCTAGACCAGAGTGTTTTTGTTGTTGCTGTTGTTTGTTATAAAATTAAATAACTTTTGGATATTTAAACTAATCCTACGACACGAGTACTGCCTAAGTTATGTATTTTTCCACGATCTTGAAATATAGCAAGTAGCTTTTGCCAAACATTTGTATTTAAGAGTGTTAGGCTTAAAAATAAGTTTAGAAACAGCCTCAACCCCTGGAAACTAATTTAGTTTAAAATTAAGTTTAAGAATTGTAATTTTTGTGATCAAGGAAACGGTTAGCCTGATATTTTAAATAATATTGGAGGGACTGGGAAAAAATTCGCATAATAATTTTAAAATTTTTTAGACCAACTGAAGTTTTTAAAATTTTATATACCAGAGTGTCCTTATATGTCTTATTGTTATTAATACAAACAAATTGGGGTGAGCAACTTTGCTTATTTACTACACTTGTTTAATAATGTGTCTGCAACAAATTATAATTTTTAATAAATCTGAAACTTCTTTTTGTTTTACAACCAGTGGTTTTTTAACTTGTTTATTTAGTTTTTTTAAATTAAGATAATAATAATATTAAGGTGATTAATCTTAGTTGAACCATGTTACAGATTTGTCGATTACATAGCATCTACCTACCAAAGATACAACGGTCATTTACCCACCAAAGTCTCTACCAACATTCACTTACCAAGTTTCTTCTTAGACATCATAGTTCACGACTGTCTTAACAGCGAGCACTCATCTTCAGGTAAGAAGCTGCTGGTTAAATTTATTATAAATGCTAGAATTTTAAGAATAAAAGTGTAATTTGCTTTATTTTTTGAAAAGTTCACTTTTAGTCCTAACCAAAGAAGATTGATATTAAAAGATAAATTTTTCTTCCTTTGTTAAATTGTTTTTTACTATTTTATTTTATTTTTTTTACAGATCTGCAGATCTAAATCAATCCAGTATCTAAATCCAGCTTCCCAGACGGTGTAGCGGTTATCCTAAAGGTAAAAATTTATTGATATAATTTAAATTTCCAAGATTTTAAACAGCTTTTTAACATTTTCTTTGTAACCATCGTAGTTTGTTGTTTGACTTTATATTTGTAGTATTTTGATTACTTTTCATCAGTTAGTGCTAAAGTTTACAATGCATTATATAGTAAAGCCTATACATTTTTATGATTTTTTTCAGAATGAATGCAAAGATGGGAGCGTGTCTTTCAAATAATTTGGAAAACCAATTATCTTATGAACATGGATAGTACATTATTAAATGTTTAGTTTCATTAGTTTTTTAGTTGAAAAATAGTTAATTATTAGATGTATTGTTTTTTCTACATAGCTTTATTGTCATTTTTTGAATCTTTGCTTTTTATTGCAAGACTTATTGCTGTTAAGTGCTGGTTTTGTTTTAAAATGTTAACAACATGAAATAGGATTTGTTAATTTTTTCAGAGAATGATTGGGTTTAAGAAACTCTCAGACAAAGCGTTCATCCCAAGTAGAAGCTCATCTGGAGCGGCAGGGCTTGATATTAGGTCACCATATAAAGTTGTAGTTCCTAAAAAAGATAGATTATTAATTCATACTGATTTAGCTGTTCAACTCCCCCCTAACACATATGGACGCTTAGCATCTCGATCGGGGCTTGCTCTGAAAAACTTAATACAAGTAGCTGGTGGAGTCATTGACAGTGATTTTCGCGGTAATTTAGGAGTGATTCTCTACAACTACTCAAATGAGGATTATACTGTAGAAGTAGGAGATAAAATTTGTCAATTAATTTGTGAAGTAATTGTCACTCCAACAGTAAAAGAAATATCTGATATTGAAGAAACTGAAAGAGGTTCAAATGGGTTTGGTTCTACAGGAAAATAACTTTTTGTAGTTAAATTATGTAGCATGGTGTAGTAAAATGGAAAATAATCATTCTATTTGTATTAAAACTCTGCAATTGTGATTAGCAATTAACATAGCTTTTATATATTTTCAGTAATGAGTACCCAAACAGACATTGAAGACATCTCAGAACCTGGAACCTCTAAAGGACTTAATGTAGTTAGTCTACTTCAAATAGTTCAAAATCTAATATCGTTAGGAGTAAATTCCATAGATCTGTGGAATAATGTGATCCTCAAAGTGAAAACACACCGCAAATTTCCCCAACTACCTGAATATCAAAACTTACATCTCTTACTAACGCAAATTTCTAAGCACTTCTGTGCTAGATTATTTGAGTTTTTCCCCAATGATCTATCTCAAGGAAAACTGCATGAACTGTTAGCTCATCCAATAAGTAGTAACGAATTAATTAAAGCAGTCAAACCACTTTTAAAAAAGAAAAAATTTGCTGACCGTACATTCTCTATAGAATGCAGTAACAATTTAAATGCTATAGTACATGAAATTTTAAAAAGCAACAATGAACACCCGGTTGATGAACAAGTAAATGAAGAAGGAGAAGAACAGGCAGTACTTGTTGATTCAGTAAAACCTAAACCTACTACCCCAAAAGATCAGTCAAAAACATTAAAAAGAAATCGTTCCCCCAGTCCTTCAAGTAGTTTATCATCATCATCAGAAGAAGATTGTGATAAAACTAAAGTTCAAAAAAAGAAGCAAAAAAAATCAAAAGCCTTAAAACGTTCTAGTAAATCTTCTTCAGAAGATGAATGTGATCATGATGATGATAGTTCAGGTTCGGAGAGTGAAACTGATTTAGGTGGTACCAGTAAATTTGACAAACTGTTTAAAACTAAAAAAAGTGGCCCTCTCAAAGTTAAGCAGATTTTTCAAACACAAAAAAAGAAACTTATAAGAAAACTTACTACTCCGGGTGAAGAAGGCCAGTTGATGATAAAAATCGAGGTGACCGACACTAGAGAATTAAAAAGGCTAAAACTTAAACAATACTGGACTAAAGTATCTACTAAAGCTGTATTTGTGACAGACCCAAAGTCAGTAACTTACAAAAATGTTGAAAAAATGCTCTATGATGTAGGTAGTAAAATCACCAAAACTGAAGGTGTAGAGTGTGAAGAAATAAAGCTTGATAGAAAAGCTTCGTACTAAACATTTGTAAGAATATTTTCAATACTTTTGCCAAACAAATTTTAAAATTTTCCGTGTTCCAAATTATAACATTTTTGCAAGTTAGCTCAATACTATAGATATTAAAACCGTTGTATTAATTCACAGGATGGAGGTTGACTCTGAGGGGGATTTCATGGCAACTGATTCAGAAAATGAAGCTACCACGCGAAGAGTGAATTCTCGATTTTACAATGGGGAGCCGTTAAATGAATTTTTTGAATTGAGGAACGCGTTTAGTGGAAATTTAAAAACCTTTTACTACAGGAATGGGAATGAACAGATTAAAGACTTATGTTTGATTTTAAACCATATTAAACCAGATGTAGAAACAATTATTCACAGTATGCTTGATTCATATGGGGCTCTTAAGTTTAATATTGTTTGTGAATGCACCTACGTGAAACCGATCTCAGGTGAGCTACAACAAAGAAACTTCAAAACAAAAAACAAATCAGTATTAGCAAGCACATTTGTAGGAGCGGTTTTAAGAAAAATGTTCAAAAAGCTATGCAAAGAAGAGGAAGAATATGAGGGAAAGGGTTCGGGATGGACTTTATCTAGCGTTGATGGGTTTCTAATTAGAACATCACGATACAGACCACTTAGAGGTAGTACTTACATTCCTCTGCCTAGTGTAATAGCAAAAAAGAGAGCGGTCATAAATCCCAAAAATTTCCATGACGTCAATTGCTTTGAATGGGCGCTGATCTCAAAATACACTAAAGATTGCAGAATAACAACTAAATCTTTGGAACACAGAAATAAATTTAATTTTTCAGGAATTTCATTCCCAACTCCTATCAAACAGATTTCTAAGTTTGAGCAAATGAACAGTAAAGTGAGCATAAATTTATATGGTCTTGATGGACAAAACAAAGTTTTCCCTTTGCGAATTTCGAAAGAAGAAAAGCCAAACCATTTTGATTTGCTATTCATTAGTAAAAGTGGAATTTCCCATTACTGTTACATATCAGATTTTAGCAGGCTGGTTAGGAGTCAGTTGACCACTCACACTCGTCAAATATCTATTTGCAAGCGGTGCTTTAAGCATTATCAAGGATTGAATAGAAAATCAAAATTAAAGTCTCACATTCAAGAATGTTCAAATCAGAAACCTGTGAGAGTGTTAATGCCTTCAAAAGTAAAAGATGGTTCCTTAAGTTCATCAAATATTTTGCAATTTAAGAACTATCACCATTCCCTGAAACTTCCCATAGTTGTTTATGCAGACTTTGAATGTATGTTAGTAAAAGTAAATAAGAAAATTTCAAAAAAGACTATTGTAAACAATGTTCATGAACCAATGAGCTTTGGAATTTATGTAGTTTATGATGAAACGCTTCCTCAGTCAATAACCAATTACTTGCCAAAAGAACCATATATTTATAGGGGGGAACATGCTGCAAAGAAATTCATACATTATCTGAAAACACTTGCCAATTTAATAGGTGACTTGACAGACATTAATTTACCCATGCAGCCTTTGACGCATGAAGAGCATCAACGTTTTAAAAATGCTACTCACTGTGAATTATGTGACTCTGAATTTACATTGTTGAATACTCCTGTGCGCGATCATTGCCACTTCAGTGGCAAGTTCAGAAATGTGCTTTGTGCATCGTGTAATCTTAAAAGGCAAGCGCAAAAATTTTTGCCAGTTTTCATGCACGGTAGTTTAAATTATGACAATCATATAATTGTTCGTGAATTAGGATGTGACAACTATAAAATAGGAGTGATACCAAATACAACCGAAAAGTTTGTTACTTTTTCCAAAAACACTCAGTCTGGAATCACTTTACGATTCATTGACACTTTTCGTTTTATGGACCGATCGTTGAGTGAACTGGCTAATAATTTACCAAAAGAACAGTTTCTACACACTAGAAAGTTTTTCTCTGAATCAGAATTGCCCTTAGTCACGCGCAAAGGAGTTTACCCCTATCATTATACTGATAGTTGGGAAAAACTTAAAGAAAAATGTTTACCAGATAAATCCTGCTTCTACAAGGGGATAGGGGACCCGTCAATGGCCGACCCAGAAAAAGAAAACTGCTATTTTCAACTTGATCCAATTGACGACTTAGAATATGAACATGCAAAAATGGTGTGGGATAAATTTAAATGTGAAGACTTGGGAAGTTACAGTGATTTATATTTGAAAATAGATGTACTGTTACTATGCGACACTTATGAAAATTTCAGATCACTTTGTATAGACAACTATGGGTTGGACTGTGCGCACTACTTTTCTTTACCAGGCCTTACATTTGATGCTATGCTTAAGTATACTAAAATTAAGTTAGATCTTCTCACAAATTATGATATGTACATGTTTATAGAGCGCGGGGTCCGTGGTGGAATAACAACTTGTTCTAAAAGACATTCAGTAGCAAACAATAAATATATGGGAGATGATTATAATCCTAATATTGAGTCAAAATATCTTATGTATCTTGATGCAAACAACCTATATGGGCTGGCCATGAGCATGCCATTACCTTATAAGTCGTTTAGATGGATGAAAAAACGGGAATTAAAATCATTTGATGTTGAAAAAATCTCAGATGACTCTCCAATTGGATACATTTGCGAAGTTGATATTGATTATCCTGCTCATTTGCATGATGAACACAATGATCTTCCATTATTACCAGAAAATAAAGCTCCACCTAATTCTAAGCAAAAGAAACTATTAACTACTCTAGAAAACAAGAATAAATACATCTGTCACTATGTGAATTTAAAGCAGGCTATTCAGCTAGGCTTAAAGTTGAAAAAAATTCATCGTGTATTACAGTTCAAACAGAAACCTTTTTTAAAATCTTACATTGATTGGAACACAGAAAAAAGAACATGTGCTAGAAATCCGTTTGAAGAAGATCTTTATAAAAAAAATGAATAACGCTTTGTATGGTAAAAGTATTGAAAACATTCGCCGTCGTATGAATTTAGAACTTGTTACATCACAAAAGAGGTTAGATAAACTAATATGTAAACCTATTTTTCTTAATAGAATTATTTATAGTGAATCTTTAGCTGCAGTTTCATGTGAAAAGGAATCAGTACTCTTTAACAAACCCATATATATTGGATTTACAGTTCTAGAACTTAGTAAATCCCACATGTATCACTTTCATTACCACATAATGAAAAAGTTTTTTGGCTCTAAAATAAGATTGTTGTATTCTGATACTGACTCTTTTTTTTATGAGATAATAACTAATGATGTATATGTTGATATGAACAATCCTGAATTGAAAGATTATTTTGATACATCCAATTATGACAGTAAACATTTCTGTTTTTCTATGGCAAATAAGAAAGTTCTTGGAAAATTTAAGGATGAGTGTTCAGGTAAAATTATTGTTGAATTTGTAGGATTAAGACCAAAACTTTACTGTTACGAAATCTTTCAATCACTTGTAAAGAAAAGAGCAAAAGGAGTTAACAAAACTGTTGTTGAAAAAAGTATAACAATGCAGGATTTTAAAGAATGTTTATTTGATCAAAAACTTTGTAAGACTAGACTTCAAACATCCTTCAAAACAAAAAATCATGTTACCAACACTGTGACTGTAAATAAAGTAGCATTAAACTCAAAAGATGACAAAAGAGTGGTATTAGATGATAAAATAAACACTTTAGCTTATGGCCATTACAGGTTATGTGGTAAAGCTTTGTAATTTGTAACTTCAGATTTTCTCATGTAAATATTAATTTGAAATTATGAATGTAAAAAACTGTAAAAAGAAAGCTATGTAGAAAAAGTTATTTGTAAATAAATCATTGTATGTAATATTAAACTGTGTATTTATTAATCCTTGAGTCTTAATGGGGAGAGGCATATGAATAAAGTACACACAATATATTATATATACATATATTTGAAATCAGAATAAATTACATTACTTTTTTTACAATTCCAGATAGTGGAGAGTAGTAAACTATTGAATCGCTAATAATCAAACAGTAAGCAGCAGTGTTTGCTGGAATTGCTTTTGAAGTTTCAAACTCTAAATGTACATCAATGGTTCCACTTTTTACAGACTCTGATTGCTTGGAACAATCACACACAAATAGTGGAGTTTTGTCAAGAAAATCATTTTTGCTTATACATGGTTGATCATCAGTTCCAGCATAATATGATGATTGAAACTTTGTGTAATATTGGTAAAATAAAGTCTTTTTCCCATTCATTGGATCATAAGGATAGTAAGTTCCATTTAAGTACAGTTTAATATTTTGTAAATCACAATAATCAAATTGCGATGCATTTTTATCACTTTTGTCCTTACGATCAGTCTGAAATCCTACTATGACATACCTTGGTTTCTCAATAACTGACAAAGTTTTAACAGTCCATGTCTGAGTATCTGTTTGTGGCAAGACTGGATATTCATGTATCTGCCACCTTCTAAATGCTATTCTCAAGGGTTGATCCTTTTCTACTAATTTTAAAAGTGACAATTTTATTTCATCGTCAATTTTGACATAAGGCATTTTCCACACAATCTTAGAAATATTAAATTTACTATCTTTCACTGAATCTGCAGCTTGTAATATTGCATTTTTGTCTGATGAAGACCTCAGTAATACAAGCTCTTGCTTGACGTTCAACAATATTTCTTTAAAATCTTCGGCAAACCCTAGTAGAAGTTTAAGAGGTACACAAAATGAAAAACTTGTTTTATCACCAAGTTTGTCAAGTGTTTTCAAATTCCATCCAGCATTTTCCATCCAGTATACATCTCCAGGTCGAGCGGTAAGTAAATTTTTCATTGTAGTTGTAAGTCCAACATTTTTCACCCTATCAATTTCAGTTCCACATAATTCATATCTGATTTCGTCAAATAAAAAAGCAATTGCGTTATTTACAAAATTTGTTGTAGTATCATCATTTGTTCCATCTGGTTTTTTTATTTTACCCTCAATTAATAAATAACTTTCACTTGGTAATGTATATACATCTTGTTGATGAATAGGTATTCTTATCTCATCACTATTTCCAAATGTATTTGAAGAGTAAGGATTATGTGAATGAAATTGATAATCAGTGATACTATTGTCAACATTGAGTTCACCATTGACATTTATAATTCGATTCATTTCTTATTTTTAAATATTCCAATACTTTTTAAAAACTGTCGGTTCTCAGGAGTTAGTTGTTTAACAGTTTTACTTCTTACACACTCAGGTTGCTGAGATGTTTCTCCACCAATGGTTGTATGATGAATGATTGGATATTTGTGCAGAGTTTGGATTCTGTTTGACAGTTGTCTTCCATAAAATACCAGCCCCATGTTATCTTCGCCGTTTCTCCCGTATAACTAAACGTATGTTGATGTTTTCACCTCTAAAATTTACCAATTGCCCGTTTTGATCTTCCAATGCAATAACTATTTCTTCTAAACTGTTTTGTTTATTTATTGGGAGATATGTTACAGTATTTGGCTTTTCTACAATTTTAAAACCTGGAGCAACTGTAGGATAAAATTCATGCAAAACGTGACCTTCAATGCCATCAATGTATGACCCCCTTACAACATTACATGTGATTCGTATGACATCTACTTTATTAATGGAAACTTGGTTTTTTGATTCAACCCATTTATTTGGTTCAATTATGATCTTGTTGAATCCCAGTAGGGGTCCTATTGTTTGTTCCTTAGTAAAATCTATACCATGATCACAGAATATTTCACTTTTTAATGTGCTGTTGTTTGCATGTAGTTTAAAATCAATTCCCAAGTTTTGTCTTTCAATTTGCTTTCTAATAAAATTGTTAATACTATCTATTTCATATGAACCCGTTGGCAAGGATATTGTGACTCCGTTTGTAAAACATACCTTATCATTTACGTTTTCCTCTATATTAGGAATTGAGTTATATGTTAATAGATCATGGAATCCCATTTCCCATTCACTTGATGAAGACAGATCAAATGGTGGAAATAACGTGTATCGGATACGAGATGTATTTCCTCTCACACAAATCATTATGTGTTACTTGCCAGAAAGTCTAAACATAAATGGCCACAATTGACCTGACCATCTTTTTGAAGAGGAAAGTAATTATAATGAACATTAGTATAGAACGGCCCGCTGTTAAAATATCACTGAAGTTCAATTGGAGGTTTCAGATTTCCAAAACTGTCAAAGTATTGCACATTTAAGCCAATTTTCTTATAACACACCCAATGAGTTCATTTATTATTGATACTGTCTAAGTTTACAATTCCACATTCCCGTTCATTAATTCTAGAAGGTAGAGAATCTCTCATAAATACTCCTCTAAAATATGGTATTCTTAAAATTTCAGCCCATTTTAATATATCCATAGTATTTAGTGGTTTGTAAGGTATGTAGTTTATTTCCTTCGTTGTGTAGACGATGTTTTTTTTACTCACACCAGAACCCTTGTAGGGTCTTAAATACAATCCTTTCCCTTTCCTCTTGTTAACTTTAGAAGATTTTTTACATTTGCACTTTGTGTTTTTTCTCTTGACATGCAGTTTCTTTTTGCCTCCACCAAATTTACTTTTTGCTTTCATAATATTTGTTATGGTCCAAGCTGCTGCCTTTTCACTTAAACTTGCGTCTGAAGCCTTAACTCTTTCCCAAGCTCTTTCTGCTAACTCTCTGTCAGCAATCAACCTATTTTTGCTGTCAGAATATTTTGAATAAGCTATATCATGTAATTTACAAGCAGAATCTAATTTGTTTACACCGGGATCTCCTCTGGCTAATCTTTTTTTTAAATTCGTGCCTGGACCACAATATTGATAGCCTGGAATGTGTAATTCGGTTGGTAGAATATCAATAGCTTTATTTAAAAGATTTCCAGCAACACCGGCAATACTACCTAACAGGCCTGAGCCTCTGGGATAACTGATGCGTCCGGTGCTGGGTTTCATTTTATTAATGATCAATAACATATGCGCTGCCTGTATTTATCACAGCAGACGTGGGTGCACCATCTACTAGTTGCAGCACTGAATTTTCACTTGTTGCAAACAAATCACCCCAATCACAAGTATGCAATGATTTAGTAACCTTTTTTTCCACTCTTCCTTTGCAAGTTTTGGACTTTCTTTTTTCAATATTTTGTGAAGAGTATAAGCCATCTCAGCCAGCACATCGCTTAAATATGCATAATTTACAGCATCTCCCATGCCTATAGGCGGAGCTACATTTTTTATACCATGTCCTTTGGCATCGTAATCACCCTTTAAAAATAATGTATTCGCCTGCAGATATCGCAGATTTACAGCATCCTGACCAAGCTTTGGGTCATGAACATTTGATATTTTCAATCCTTTAGCACTAAAACTTCCTTTGTTTATAACTATAGCTTTATTGTTAAATGTGACAAAATTTACTGCGTCTCCACCAACTAAAGGCATAGCAACATCTTGGATCCTATACTGATGAAAAGAATAGCAATCTTTAAATTTTTTTGGAGTGTTTGAAGTAAAATAAAGCTTATTAACAGCATCACCATCATTAATGGGTACACCAATATTACTTATCTTAAAACCTTTCGCATCGTAAACATTTTCTTCACTGCGCGATAGACATTTTTCTGTAGAAACATTTAAAGTATTTAAATTTACAGCATCTCCTATTTCTGTAGGTGCACCCACATTACAAATTCTTTTTAACTGAATGTCATAGTCCCCTGCTTTAGTAAGATTGAAACCTTCACCTTTTGGCCCTCGCGTAGCTTGTGAAACAGAATTAGAGCTTGAGAAACGACCAAATTTATCTACACTCATGATGAAGTCTAGATTGGAAATGAGGGAAGAAAGGAAATACAAGAATTAAAAATAACGTGAAAATTTATTTAAAAATAAAATATTAATCAGTTTTATACATTTATTTTACCTTCATTTTCCAATTCCAATAATTCTTCTATTATTGAATCAATTTCCTTTTTATGACTGTTGTTACCAGCTTCTTGTGAACCATATAAAAGGCGAAGACGGTCAACAAGTTCATTTGGATCATCAAAATAAATATACTCAAGTTTATCATTGGTAAGCGGTACACCGTTTCCACTTGTTGAGGGTAAAACCATATCTGAATATGTAGTCATAGGATTTTCTTTTTTTATAAAATCATGCAATGGCATTTTTCTTTGCAACTTTTTTGCAGAATTCTGGGAAATTCCACTTCCACTTGCATCCCATTTGTTTATTATAGGAGCAATTATGTTTAAGTACTTGCGCCCTCTGTTGGATCTCTTTTTACCCAGTTCCGAATAATTTACTCTGTAAACTTTTGTATCCCTTAAAATAGTGGCATAATTTTTTAAATCATCCTCTGTGTAAATATATGGATTTGGAGAATTCATAAATATTAACTCATAAAGCCCCCTTGTGCCATTATATTTAACATCATTTATTATAATATCATTTTCATCAATTTCAATTTTCTTATCACCCATCATCCAATCGTTTCCATCCACACGCACGCCATAGTTATGGTCAATATCTTTTCCTCCTCTAACTAATTTTAAAAAGTAATCTTTAGATATATTACCAGTAAATGTGTTTTCTACAAACTGTTTAGCAAGATTTTTTCCCTTGGGCGTTCTTAACAGGTTTTCTGCTGTTGGCTGTGTTTCATAAACAATAGGTTCTTCTTCCATCTCCTCACCTCTTTGTAAATCGTGTTCCTCTTCGCCTAACTCCATGTCACTCGTTTCATGTTTATCACTAACAGCTGCAAGGCGTTTAGGTTGTGGAAGTTCTACATTACCATCATCATAATCATAATCACTCTCGTAACCATCGTGGGTTGGCAAATTAATTTTACGCTTCCTTTTCTCTCCTTGCTCAGGCGTGGGTATAAATTGTTTTGCAGGAATAACCTCTTCAGCATCGCTATTACGCCTTCTTTTTCTATCATTTATAACATTTTGTTCTAATTTAATTTCTTCATGCCCTTCCAGGAGTTTTATCAACGGTTCAGACACAGGCTTCCATTGTTTTTCAAGCATTTCATTAGTATCAACTAATTGACGTTGTAAAGCTTGGTGTTTCTTTTTAATATTTCGTCTTAACTCACTAATTTCCTTAACTATTTCTTCTTTGGTTTTATTTTTAGTCCAATCATCATAGTAGTTTTCAGCCATTTGAGATGGTAGCAGCTGCTTACACGGTTAACAGTTCACTAATGATTCAACAGCATAGTAGAGGTCGATATATATTAATTTGAAATCAAATTTCCCCTCCACTCCATTAATTATTAATAAACACATCTAACCCTTTCCTATAACGACCTTTAGACATTTCACTATCTTTATCAATTACAACAAATTGATTTTTACCACTACGCCATACATTTGTGCATATTTGCTTAAACATATCAAAAGACATATCAGTGTTCACGTGGTCATGATAAATATGCTGTAAATTGCGATAATCTTGTTTGAACAAAATAATAAAATTTGCATTGTCTCTAACTAACTGTTTTGGAATATAACTATATGTTTGACAGATATAAAACGTATCAACATTATTATGCCTTCCCATTGAAAAATAATTTCTTATGTTTTGCTGTTTTTCACATGCTACATCATCAAAAATCATTATGGAGTTAGGCCTTATTTCGTTGGGGTGTAAAACTTCATCATTATCAGAAAACATGTATAATCCTATTTCTTCTATGTTTTTCTTTACACATTTCAAAAATCTATATTTTGGTTGATTAAGAGATTTTGAGAAAACATAAACATTTTTAAAATGTAACCCGTGAGGAGAAAAAAGGAGGTTTAACATTACGTTGGTCTTACCACAGTTTGACGGGCCACATATTATTCATCTTATGTTATTTGGCAGTAATGCACCATGTTTTACTATACCCTTTTTATTTTGTGAATTGCATTTAATAATTTTATCCAAATTGACTATATTAAATTTAACTTTTTGCTTAATTAATTTCATACTAGCTCACTTTGGTCAATCCAACTATCGTGCGTCTTGTCGAATCCCAACCACCTGACTAACAATTTATCTCCTTTTCTTCTTATTACTTTCTCAACTAAGTAAATGCCACTAAACTTAGTTTTACTCAGTTCTTCTTGATAAAACCCTCCTTTAAGTATTTTACCTTTTGAATCTTTTAAGATGTAAGTTGGTGGGTTTGTTGGTTGAATTTCTGACACAGTATAAATTTCATTACTCCACCGTGGCCAATACCCTTTAGACAATTGTTTGAATCTCAAACTAACTCTTACTTTATCTCCAACCTTAAATTTATATTTGTAGAGAGGTTTCTTTCTTTTTTCAATTATTCTTATAAGTATTTCTTTTTCATTCGCCTTTGTAACATCAATAGGTTTAACCCCAATAGTTCTATGTTTTTTATTATTATATTTTTGTATAATACTTGGTAGTATATCCAACCAATTAAAACTTCCTAATTCAGTAAATAATTTCCACATTTCCCCTTTCAATGTACGGTTAAATCGTTCAACAATTGAAGCTTTTTTATCAGAATAAGTGAAATAGTGGTTAATATTATAGCTTTTTAACAATGACTTAACTTTTGCATTAAAGAATTCAGTACCTTGATCAGTTTGAAAATGTTTCATTTTATGTTTTTTTTAAAATAGGTTTCAATGCTTCAACAACTTCATCAGCTTTTTTTGTTTTTAATGGTACAGCAATGGCATATTTTGAAAAACAGTTTATCATTGTCAAGATATATCTATACCCTTTATTAACTCTAGAAAACTGTATCATTTCTACTAAATCAGCTTGGTATAGATCATTTACTCCTTTAAGTTCAACATGTCGGGTTGGAAAGTTTTTACGAGACTGTTTATGTAACTCTTTAGCAATATCTGCTCTAATTTTCATCATTTCTGTAGGAAAGATGTTGAGGAAATGGCTAAATAAAGACACATGGAGGGTTTTTACTTTGTGTGTATTTTTACAAAATAAAACTGTCTATAATAATTCACAAAATGGAGATGCTTTCTTATGTTCTTCCATGGGATCATCATCTTGGTTCCATTCATCAATTGTAACACCACAGCTGATGCAGGAAGTGGCATCATCTATTCCAGTATAATAAAACCCATTTTGGACCATCTTCTCAATGTCTGGATACGCTTTTGGATATGAAATAAAAGTTTCTTTCAAAATTTTTTCAATTTCATTTACCCTTGATTTAAATTTACTATAGTCTTTAAAGTCACTCATATTGCATTTTTTACTCATTTCACAATCAGGATTGCTAAATTTATGTACAATATTAATGTGTTTTAGTGATAACTTTCTATTTCCTGACTCCCACCCACAACCACAACAAACAATATTCTGGAAACATTTAGTTCTATAAAATCCTGACTTCACTAAATCACACTTTTTAAAATTAAATAAACTACAACATACGTCTCCTTCTGATGAAGACGAGGCTGAAGATGATTCCTCCATCGCAGCTGGTTAGAAACTGGGAGGGTTATCACATGTTTCAGACTTGCTCTCATTGGCAGATGGGTCAGAGGTTATCCCATTACAATGATAACAGTACTTCCTCTTAATGATTGGACCATCCATTTCATTGCCATCAACAGCAAATTGGTAATGATCTTTACACCTCAAATTTCCAATGATATCAGGATCCATTTGCAAATGTGGTGAAAGTTTGTCATAGATGGATTCCAAATAACCAATGTTGTGAATAATAAAGTGTTTTGGGAGATATTTAATCATTTCTTCATTCATCATAAATCCTTGCTCATTCCATTCTTTAATAGCTAAATCAATATTCTTGATGCGATCAGTGATGACATTCTTTTCCATATTCCACCAGTGGAGTAGGACATAGACATTAACATAGGCACAATTATGTGGAGAATGGTTAAAGGAACATGGTTTGAGGAAATTCACTTGCGATTGTTGCTTTAATACTGATAGTTTCGGACATCCCAAATCTTCTAAATTTTTTACCTCCACATCAAAATCAGACAAAAGTTGTGAAATAAAGCTGGTTTTTTCTAGCCCCTTTACATAAACGTTTCCTTTTATTGAAACTAGTTTAAATATATCTTTTATTTGAGAATATTCTTTAAATCCATAGCTCCAATACAATCCATGCAAATGCTTTTCCAACCAGTGAACCTGTTTTCTAACATCTTGAGGAAGCTGATGTAAACTGTATGAAGGTAGAAAAAGATGCAGTTCATATATTTTCCCATCTGTTGAAACAATAGCCAATTCCTTAATTATAAATTCTTTTCCATTTTTAAACCCTTGAAAGTCTAAGATGTACTCCATTTCACCTGAAAATATATAGGCTATTATTAGTTTTACTCTTGCTTATAAGGATTCTCACTTAAATCAGAATACTGGTAGTTAAACCGTTTATAGAATTCTTGATCAATATCATATATACTTTTTTTTAAATTCTGTCCATTTATCTACATCCAAGCAAACAGTGCTTCTTCCCGTCAATGGTGATTCAGTTATTAAAATAATTTTGGTATTCAATTGTACATCTTTAAATTCAATTTTCATATCATTAGTAATTATGAAACCTTTAGAGAAAGCCATTTTAAGTACTTACTTGAACGATTCCTCGCTAGCAACTCACTCGTGGCAGTATTTGAAATAAGACTAGACCTCAACTTCTCAAACATGGTTTTATACACACAAATCACGTGGTCCATTGACGCACAAAGTTAGACTTTGTACACAATTTGAGCACACAGAGTTAAAGGTTATCAAATAAATTGCAAATTTTACCATTATTTATCAAACTATTTCTTAAAAACAACTATTGCATCATCTGTGTTAATCATTTAACAGCTCATTCAACAAATGTTTATTTGAATCACTCTGACTGTTTGTCACTTGAGGATCTTGAATTGGTCCCGCAGACATAGTTGATGGAGCATACACTGTCTGCGCCTTATACCATGTTGAATCAAAAGGTGTCCATTTTGTTGATGAAACAAACCCGCTCTGAATAGGTCGTCTAACTCCTTGCTGACGATTGTAATATGTTTCAAAAGACCTTGGGAAATCTAGATAAAGATTCCTTGAATTTAATCTTGGTGACTGTTGATCCTGAGAATCTTGGCTAGTACTCGGCCGTTGAGCTTGGTTTGGATTCCTTGAATTAGAGCTTACAGACTGTTGATCCTGAGGATCTTGACTAGTACTCGACCGTTGGGGCTGGTTTGACATGTTCTAATAGGGCCTATACAGTATGGAAGTTAAAAGACGACTGACATACTCAGTTTTCATAACTGTTATACTAATACATAATATTAGGCCCTTACATAATATTAGGATTATTTAAAAAAGAAACTGACCTTACAGAATCTATGGTCCGCATTGCAACATTTCTCCATGTGTTGAATCTTGAGGTAAAAACTTGTGGACAAATTTATTTCAGCTTCGCAAATTCTTCGTTTAAATCGCTCTTTATCTGCCAAAAGTGATGATTGCCTATCTTCTTTCTCAACAAAATAAAATACGTTAACTGGTGGACTGCTAAAGGAAACTCTCAACATGTTCCTATAAAACTGTGACATATCACAAGTTTGCGATTGCCGCTTGTAATAAAGGAGAATGCACCATATTACATAATAAGAAAATCACCATTTTTTACTACATTTATCAGAGGTCAAGTTAGCTCAGTGCCAAAGTATCAGTCTTAAAAATTCTATAAAAATAGCACTAAGCTAATTTGATCTCTTTTTCTTAATTTTATCAATTAATTCATAAAATTATCAATTTTTCATTTTAATTCTTACAATTTCATCGTGATATAAAAGTGATACTAACACCATCTAGTACAAAAATATACATTTAGTGCATAATTTTCTTTTCATGTTAAAATATTTCGGTTCCAGAACATACGTGCTTTTTGCGTAAAAACGCTGGTTCTTGAACATACATGGTTTTTGCGTAAAAACTCCGGTTCTTGAACATACATTATATCACTACTAATGTGTCACATTTTGAGCATGGTTTTTTTGTTTTTAAAAGCACTGTCGGTTGGTCTGTGAGAACGACCTTTTACTGGATGCACAGAAGACCCACTACTAGTCCCTTGGCTAGGACCACTTTGTGGACGTTTCTTATTGCTATACTTATGGCATACTTTATTGACACAAGCCTCTTTGCTTTCGTTATTTGAACATATTTCTTCTAACTGAGATTTTGTTCTCTCAGAAGAACGGCAGACTTCTAATGCTTGACCTAGGGATAGGTCCTTAGTCCTAAGAAGTCTATCTTTTACTGTACGATCTTTAATGCCCAAAATGAGCCGGTCTTTAATCAAAGAATCAGTTAATGTGACAAAATCACAAGTTGAGGATAAGTCTCGCAATTCAGTGACATAGGCATCGATGGACTCATCAGGTTTCTGTTCTCTTAATAAGAAAATATGCCTTTCATATGTCACATTTCTATCAGGAACAAAGTATTCTTCAAATTTATATATTACTTTATCGATATCATTTTTATCACCTGTACTGGAGTAGGTGAAATTATTATAGATTTTAAGGGCTCGATCACATTTGGTACTTAGTAAGAGTGCTACCTGGTATTCACTCGGTTTTGCTTTAGTTTTACTAGCATCTAAGAATATACTGAATTTTTGTTTGAAGAAGCTCCAATTTTCTGCCATATTCCCCGACCAATTAAGCTCAGTTGGAACTTTAATACTAGCAGGAAAATTTGTATTACCTGACGCTGCAGGCATAGTCTTGGAGTCCGTTTTGGATTTATCTTCATCATCCTCATTAGTCATGGTATTTATGATTTTAATAATAATTTAAATAAATCATTTCACTTTTTACTTTTATAATTCTAATAGTAAAACTTTGATAATAATACTTTAAACTGCGCCATGTGAGAGGATTCTGGTTGACTTTAATAAAAGACGTGCTGTCAGTTCACCATTTTATTACAGAAGAACGATAGAGTCCAAGAAGTACAAAATTACAGCCTGGAACATAGAGTACACCGAAATAAGAATAACAAATTATTTGCATATATGACAGTAAGTGGTATCAATCTATTTCTGAAGCAGTGGACTATACTCAACCGTTTCCGCAATGGAGTTAAAATATTTAGTTATTGGAGGTGGGAATGACACAAGACCCACAAGTGCCCACTGAGTGCTTTCCCTGAAGGTTTAATCGGTCTGCATAGCTCAATTGAAGCTGGACTGCAATGGTTTAGCGCCCTGACTTTAGCTCTGTAAAGAGATACCAATATTTTTATTTTGGATTTTGGTTTTTTACATATGCTGGCTCATTTGCTCTACAGTATAAATAAATTGCTAATTGCAGAATTTATTTTCTTATTCTTAGAAGTTAGTGGCTGGCTAAATGAGCAATACAATATTCTATATTAATATTCTATATATATTAATTATAAATTATATTAATTTAAAAATAAAAAATAATAGATATCAAATACTATAAATGAATTTAACTGTGCGGTATTTAGTCAAAAGATACTTCAAAGTGTTGATTTAAAAAATCACATCAGATTCCGCCTCTTTGAAAAAAACGTTACTTTAAAGCGTGACAACTCGACAAGCCTGGTGAACGTGTTATTCATTCCTCATACAAAACCCTCCACTCTTTGTAAATCGTGAATTAATTACTGTGGGATTATCATGGGTTGCATGAAAAAATTAAAATTATAAAGGAACTGACGTATTTGAATGTAAATTTCAAATATTACTTGTATTTTTAAAACATAAATTATATATTCCTCACATGTTTTACTGGTGGACAGATGACCTAATCCCTAAGCACAGACAGCAGCTTATTTGGGGATCTACTTTCAATAACCTAATTACTCTATTTTATGCATATTTGTAAATTTTTAATGTAAATAAATTTCTTTCATTCATTTATTCAATACCGGCGACCACCTATGAATATTTTTTCTTAGTTAATAAATTAAATAACGTGATTTGTTATATTTTAAAGTAATTGATAGTTGTTAAAAATATATATGATTTATATAAAGCTTCATTTCCAAAAAATTATCGTAACAGAAAAAAATACTACCGGTATTCGTTACTGGCATTTAATTTTTTTAAGTTTTGGATTTAATGTATTTAAAAATTTACTCACTGCCTAAAGTACCCCGTTAGTTGTTTAACCGTTTTTTTTTCCTTATAAATATGTTTAATTTTAACAACATAGTTTCCAAGATGAGAGATTTCGACTGCTATTTTATAAACTAAAAATCTTCAATACTCGTTTGCAAAAATTTAAAACGCCTGTGCCATAAACATATGGCATATAATATGGTCATTATATGGTATATAATATATTAATTAATGATTTTTAGATTGGAATTTCATTGAGTAAGGAACCAATATCCCCTAGGTGGGTTGATAGTAAATATCGCCCCCGCTAGACAGTGTGAGTGTGGGGCAGCGTCCGGCTAGACAGTGAGAGTGGGGGGCAGCGTTCTGGCTAGAAATTGTGAGTGTGGGGCAGCGTTCCGGCTAGACAGTGAGAGTGGGGGGCAGCGTCCCCGCTAGACAGTGTGAGTGTGGGGCAGCGTCCGGCTAGACAGTGAGAGTGGGGGGCATCGTCCTGGCTAGAAATTGTGAGTGTGGGGCAGCGTTCCGGCTAGACAGTGAGAGTGTGGGGCAGCGTCCCGGCTAGACAGTGTGAGTGTGGGGCAGCGTTCCGGCTAGACAGTGAGAGTGTGGGGCAGCGTCCCGGCTAGACAGTGTGAGTGTGGGGCAGCGTCCCGGTTAGACAGTGTAAGTGTGGGGCAACGTCCCGGCTAGACAGTGAGAGTGGGGGGCAGCTTCCCGGCTAGACAGTGTGAGTGTGGGGCAGCGTCCCGGTTAGACAGTGTGAGTGTGGGGCAGCGTCCCGGATAGACAGTGTGAGTGTGGGGCAGCCTCCCGGCTAGACAGTGTGAGTGTGGGGCAGCGTCCCTGCTAAACAGTGTGAGTGTGGGGCAGCGTCCCCGCTAGACAGTGTGAGTGTGGGGCAGCCTCCTGGCTAGACAGTGTGAGTGTGGGGCAGCGTCCCGGCTAGACAGTGTGAGTGTGGGGCAGCGTCCTGGCTAGAAATTGTGAGTATGGGGCAGCGTTCCGGATAGACAGTGAGAGTGTGGGGCAGCGTCCCGGCTAGACAGTGTGAGTGTGGGGCAGCGTCCCGGCTAGACAGTGTGAGTGTGGGGCAGCGTCCCCGCTAGACAGTGTGAGTGTGGGGCAGCGTCCCGGCTAGACAGTGTGAGTGTGGGGCAGCGTCCCGGCTAGACAGTGTGAGTGTGGGGCAGCCTCCCGGCTAGACAGTGTGAGTGTGGGACAGCGTCCCGGCTAGACAGCGTGAGTGTGGGGCAGCGTCCCGGCTAGACAGTGTGAGTGTGGGGCAGTGTCCCCGCTGGACAGTGTGAGTGTGGGGCAGCGTCCCCGCTGGACAGTGTGAGTGTGAGGCGGCGTCTCGTCTATGGGTTGTTTATTAATGTGGGTTATTCACCCTAAGCCTTTAATGCTATAAGCTCACATGTGGACCGAATGCACTGTGGGCATATAACTGCCGCCACCGCTACCGTCACTGCTTTAATGAAAGTCTATTCATAAAATAGAAACGGATTTTCTTAACAAATGTACGAAAAATCCTAACCAAAGAAGTGTAAATTATATTTCACTGCAAAGCTTAAAAATACGACTTGTTTTTCATAAATTTTAAATCCAAAACTGTACACTTAAAATAGGGTGTTATTTAAAACATACTTCCGCTAAAATTGCCAGTTTTCCTTCGGTATTCATTTAAGTCGATATTCTCTGGCTTCAAGTGTCAAATATTTATTATTTAATGGTTCTGCCACGTATAACTTTATTCAACAAGTTCATTGGTTTCTTGGAGGAATGATGGAGATAAATCTATTTATAGTTAAAAAAATAACGATTTTTTTATAACACTTATAGGTATTTAAACTGTACTAAGTTTAGAACTTAGGAAAATATTAGTTAAATTAAATTTTCTGACAAATTGACTAATGAAGATCAAAAACATAAAATAAATACAAATAAGATCATTCATGTAAGTAACATAGGAATAATCAACATAAAGAACAACAAATTTCTTGTGACAAACGAAACTATGAGTTTCCTTTCCCTGAAACGTTGTAAACTGAACTCAAAACTAATCGTTAGTAAATTAAAAGTCCAATTGTCAAAATATCAATGTGATCAATAGTTCGACACAAGAACTCTGACACCATACATACTTCATGTAGAAGGAAGTCAAGTAAGTTTTACATCCAGTAACAGTAGAGTTGCAAGATACTGGCCCCTTGGTACCGGGACTGTTTCGGTTAAATGAATAAAGTACCGGTATGATCATGTTTATCAAAACTATAATTTGTTTTCATTTCTAACGAATATTTCTATTTCACTTAAAATCAATGTAAAATAAATTCTTTCATTTACAAATCCTTAATACTGACAATAAATTTAAAGTTTTGCATGCATTTCAACTAGGAAAATAAGTTAGTTTAACTTTTTAAATCCCAATGGTGAGAGATAAAATCAAGAAACATTTGAGTTTACTTTGCCGTGAAAAAGGAATAAGTAATAAAAGTGGCTTTAACAACTCAAATGCGATCAGATTTAGCATTTGCTCTCAGGGGGCGGTCGGGTTCTCTGTATGGGTTGTTTATTACGCCAGGTTA
Organism: Neoaliturus tenellus; assembly: GCA_030545055.2. Taxonomy (NCBI): domain Eukaryota; kingdom Metazoa; phylum Arthropoda; class Insecta; order Hemiptera; family Cicadellidae; genus Neoaliturus; species Neoaliturus tenellus. The sequence goes on along the minus strand of CM061533.1, from coordinate 250,336,190 downwards.
TTCATGTTGAGCCTTTAAACCCATAAGCCTAACATGCGGACTGAATGAAATGTGGATACATTACTGTAGCGTTGCTTTTAAATTAATTATGTTGACTTATTATTCTGTAACTTTTATCTTTATGCAAGAGGATTGTTATTAATTTAATTGTATGTGGGACAAAAATATTTTAGTTTACGCTCAATATAGTTTATGGGACTTTTATATAAATTCATATGATAGAGTCAAGAGCCACAAAAATTAAGAGCATAATAGACTACATGGTAGGCCTAATTTTAATTGTAATACAGATGCTGCTTAAATTAAGTTATTTACTGTTTTAAGGCTTTTTAGTGAGCCTCTCAGTTCACGTTAAAATTCCATACCACCGTTATTGATTATAATTTATACTTTTACTAGAGGTGCCTACAATTAACCGCATTAATGAGATTTTTTTACGTTTTAGTGGTTCGATTGTGTCTGTTCTACTTTTAACAAGTATTTCATTCATTGTTCAATTAACCTTCATTTAATTATATTAAAGTTTGTCCCATGTTATTCTAATGGGACTAAAACTGAGATTCAATTGCCTGTAGCTCCCTAAGTTTAGGTAAAAATGTCAAAGAATAAAATAGTCTTTATATTGCGTATACAATTAAAAAAAATGACATAAACATTTAAATGTTTGACACAGGAGTTGGGGTGAGAAACGGGTTAGTGAGGTGATGAAATGTTCCTTCCCCAACGTTGATAGAAGTTTTCAGACAACTAAGCAGTAATATTTATTTAAACTTTTGAATAAATTAAGGTTCAAATTTAAAAAAAACACCTTATATATAGATAATCATATTTTTTGTTTAATAATTAGACCGTTAGGTTGAAATATCGCCAATTATGAAAATTTTTACAATTTTAAGATTGAGAAAATAAATTTCTAACTCAAGTATATAAACTGGAATACGAGCGAAAAAAACTCTTATTCTGTTAAAACATAGTCAGTGTCTTAATATACAGTAAAGTTTGAAAAAAAAACTGTTTGTTTAGAAATAAATTGAATAAAGGTAGTAATTTCAAATACATTACACAAAAATTACAATTGTACTTTAATATATATTAAACCCAAATGTACTCGGTTACTAAATGTTTAAGTAAAAAAAATTAAACCAAAAGCGAAATATTTGATTTGCAAAAGAAAATTTTAACCATCAAATTAATTTAATTTAATTTAATTTAATTACTGTTATTATATTCTATTTAATTCCCTAATCAAAACTAAAACGCTAGGTGTTATAAATAACATTTTAATTACAAAATATTTTCAAACTCAACTCACATCAGTTATGCCAGAGAGTTTCAACCAAATCTGTTTATTAAGACATACGCTTTCCATGTCTGGAAAAGCATGAGGATTATGTTGATTTTAAAATGCAAAGTTTGTAGAAACCGTCGTTAAAGTCAGTAGAGGTTCAAACTTATCAATCAGCTTATTTGAATGGGAATACGAAACCAAACGCATTCGATTAAGTCGCTATGTTTTCAGAGTAGTTTTCATTTACCACACCACGATTTTGTTTTTTAACCACATCTTGTTATAAAATAGAATTTACTGCAAATTTAATGATGTAAAATAAAGGATAAAAATGAAAGTTATAGCATTGACTATGAACTCTAACGTGAGTATACTTCTCATAACATAGGCGTGTTTGAAACCTTATTGGCGGTTACGCGATTTCGTGCGGCGTACATGGAAGTACAAGAGTTATAGGATAGGCAAATCAGTACTACCACTCTTCTCAATCAAGGATTTAAACTTTTTATGGAGGTTTTTGTTTATGTTTTGATGAAATGATTTTGCAGCACTGTAAATGCAGCTAAATAATAACAACATCGATGGCAGCGACTCTGGCGCCGCGTACACGAAACTTCCAAAGTTTTGCCCCAAACTAAACGCATTGGATGAGAGGTCTATTCACGATAGTGTACATAGACAATGGTTATAGTAAATTCACAGTTTTCAAACCTCACACGTTTTTATAATGTTAAACGAGTTGTTGCCCGTCGATACTCGACGGATACAGCTTCATTCGTGGCGAGGTATTTGTTGTTGTTATTTTTAGGCAGATGGTGCGAAAGATCGTAATTTCGTAACAATTTAACTTTTCTAATTTAAAAATCCTTTCAATTAATCCGCTGTATTACATAATTAAGTATCTTTAGGTATAGGAATCTACTACAAAAAAATTTAACGATGAAAACCTGTGCACTTTTTGCTCTACCAACTATAAAACTATATAGTTTTAAATAGTATAAAACTGAATTATCTTACCTGTCTAATAGACCTTATACTTTTTAGTATACATTTTTAGGTAATGGCCATAGTAAACCAAATACTTCTTAAGCGGTTGCTCTTCTACTGTGTATTTAGACAAAATACCTCGTGTGTTTACAATCAGCTGATTGAAAGCGTGTAGAATGAATTTATTGTAAAGGTTTGAAAATTTTGATATTTTTAATTGAAGAAGTAAGATGACGTAAAAGTAATATAGAAGAGTTCAGATTTTTTGGTACAAACTTCATGTAAATGGGTCCAGTGGAAGTCTCAGGCGAATTGTCCAAAGGTTTGAAAATGTTGGCTTTCTTCCTATGTTAAATCTTCATAAGAAAAGTTTATTTTTCATATTTGACCGATTTTAACTAAATATTTTATAAACAAAAATAAAATCTGCAAATATAAGACCGAAAACGATTGTTTTAGTATAAACTGCAGTAAATCGGCCCAGTAGAAATCTCAGACGAACTCTCCCAAGGTGTTTTTTACCTTACTGTTTTAAATATTTTATATAGAAATAAGTTTTTGCTATATTGCCTTACTAAAGTTTTTAAGGGGATAATGAGATAGCAAAATTTTATAATTTACTTAGTAATTTTGTTTTAAATTCTATTAATAAAACTTATTATTTTAATGATGTTTATTGTCACTGAATTTGGCAAAAATTAACATTAATTTATATTGTAAAAATTACCAGGAAACGAAACATTTATAGCAATAACTATTTTTCGCCTTCAGGAAGGAAAAAGCATAAATACTGTCGCAAAAATTTATTTCAGTTATAAAGTTAAAATAAACTGTCAATATAGTTTAACCTAACTTTTTTTTAAAACTCTTTCACATTTTAATCTGTCAAGTATTTGACTAAAAGTTAATTGTTTAAACATGTCAATCATATTCTTTCAACATTATTATATCGTCGGACATAATTGGATCCCTCAAAAGGCAGAAAATGCACACAAATCCAAATTCTAAACACGTAGGCTACCCCATGACACATCAAATGTTCACATCTATCTTTGACGTTTTATTTAATTACAGAGCTGTGTGTTTTAAGTGAATTACTGTTTGAAGAAACGGTTTATAGATTTAATTTAATGTAGGAACTGTAGGAACTGAATAATAATTAGAATTACCTTAGAAGATTCTTTTTTTAATCATTTCACAAATTGTATAAGCGGTTAATTGTTTACATGGAAAAAGTTATCCATTAAAGACTGTAAAAGTTGCTTCAGGTCTAATGCAAAATTAAAGGGAAACTTTCAGCTAAAACAAACTCAATCGCAATTACTCCACAGCCCTGAGACATTTAATTACATTTTGGCAGTAAAATTATAAGTTGATTCAAATGCTGTTACCTACGTCTTATTACTTTTTAAAGTTATTTTAGTTTCATGGAATTACTGAGGTAATTTCAGTTATATTTTTTTATTCATGGTTTAATGACATAACATTTAAATTAAGTACTATATTTTTATTCGTTAAATACAACCATTTCCTATTATGTTTAAGTCGCCCTTGATTAACTAACTGTTAAATTAAAAAAAAAATCAAATAAAAACAGACATATCATATTGCATTATGACTAAATCACCTGATAAAAACACCAATTAGTAGATTTATTGTCTTTCAAATGAAAAAATTACATCACCAAGTCTTCTTGCTTATTTTAAAAACCAACAATGACCCCTACGCTCTAAATGGTAACTTTCGCAACCGACTAAATAATAAAACGCTTAGTAAGATATAAGAAATATTCAAAAGTCCTTAAAATTCCTATACTTGTTTTTCATTTTTTTATTTATTTTTTTTACTAAGATACATTTATTTATTTATAATAATTCATTTATATGCTGTTTTCCACAGCTTTCAAAAGGAAATGACTTCCTTCCCAGTTATTCATATGGGTCTAACATTGCCTACCAGGTCAGTGAATAAAACAATGCATCTGATGACCTCTCCCTGGAGATTGCATTGGATAGAGGAAAGCTGAATGAATAAATAAACAAAGGTTAACATGTGACAGTATAGACTGAACCGGTTGGATACCAGGCGCAATAGAGTGTGTCACTTCAATAAAACATAAATTGAATAAAAATAAATCACTACACCTCCCAGATTTATATGTTTTTTGTTGAAATTTATTCAATTTTAATAATAAAAATGTTTTTAAACAAACTGGCTGTTTAGATGAATAGTTATAGTGCTCGGTTTTGAGTCCAAAAATTGTTGGTTTTATCCTGAGGAAAGTTAGTAGCTTTTTAAGGATTCGATTTCGGACCCACTTGCCATTTTTCATTGGACTATTAATTAATGATACTTTCTAACAACTGAACATATTTAGACTAATGTAATATACAGTAAAGTTAACTTGTATAGTGTCTTGTTACTATTTAACATGTCAAACATGTTAAATAGTAAAATGACTGGGTTTTTTTTAAAACGTTTAAAAAATGCTACCGGCAGCGTAAGCTCACAAAAAATAAAAGACGTGTACTCTGACAAAAAAAAAACTTAATAATATCTGACAAAATAGATTGTATTTATAAACATGATTTATATTTAGGTAGTCATAAGTTGTTTAAATCGATTAAACTAATGTTCACTTAAGATGCCAACTGTATTTGTTTATTGAATTTGAATTTGCCAACCTTTAGTACTGTTTATTGAATTTGGTTTTAAAAACAACCAGCTTTTATCTTCCTAAGAACAACATGCTGGGTCACTTTTAGTCTGCAAAAATCATATGACCAGAAACATTCCTTACAGCCATTATAACCTACAATGTTCTAATTTAAAACATGAATTTTTTCTACTAACCAATCCCGTTTTGTATTTTTATATTTGTAAGTTTACAATACCAATACATAGTATAGAAAATATAAAATGTTATTCTTATAATTTATTTAAAAATTACCTATTTAAATAATTACTTTGAAATGTTTTGTCATTTCACATATTACTATTACCGAATTCATATATGATTGATCATTTTAAGTCGGTGTTGCTTTTAATAATATAATAATATTATTAAAATAGTCATTAAAAAATTTGATAAAACCAATCTAATATGATTGCTTTATATGTATTATGCTACTAAGAGTTTTGGTGATTATTTTAACAGGACTTCTGTAGAAGTAAGTAAAGACATACACAGAACAAACAAAGTATTTATTGTTCAAACAAAGTAACTATTCAAGTTTTAAAACATATAATAAAAATGTATTACGGTAAATACTATTTTGTTTATTTGATTTTTTTGCAGCCTCATAAAATTCATATTTAGTCAAATTTTCTTTATTAATAGTATAATTTAATATGTATTATTATGTTTTATTACATATATTATTATTAACCTAAATGGGAATATTTTTTAAACATGTTTTTAGATTTATACCCCTTGAATAAAATCTATAGAACTAATTGGTAGGGAAAGGTTTAAAACTTATTGTGAATTGAAATAAGCATGGCACAAAAGATTTTAAAGATTTTGTTTTAAAGATGCTAGGTTTCTAAGAAGGAAGATATTTTTTACTCAAGAAATGTTGACGGTAATAGGTCAGATGACAACCCTAGATACAAAATAATATTTTCATGTTGTTCCCTAAAATAGAATACAACAATAAATAAAAAGTTAAAAGTGTATTATAATAACACATTAATGCCTGCGTGATATTTATGATCAACATTTGTTTATTTTTGAGGATCTACAGCATTTGGAACCACCAGGAACATAATTGCGAACAACAATCAGAGTTCGGTGCTGATTCCACCAGATGGCAGGTAGACACGCAAAACGGCGACGGCAGCGGCAAGCAGATAAAGCGGCCATTCCAGCACACGAAAGTGACAGACAAGTTTCAACAGTGTTGGTCTCCAAATGATGATTAACAAAACGCTTATAACTCCTAATTTTAGAGTCAAAACAAAAACTGGCAGGCAATGAAACATTGAAACAGAAACCACTCTCAACTAAAACAGAAAATGCTATATTACTACTTATTGCCGTGAGCCCCCATACGATATAGTGTCTTGTAACATCTCCTCGAATGTGTTGACGGTGGGGCGTGGGCCTCCATAGAATATAGTGTCTTGTAACATCTCCTCGAATATGTTGACGCTGGCGAGTGGACCTCCATAGGATATAGTGTATTGTAACATCTAATCGAATATGTTGACGCTGAGGCGTGAGCCTCCATAGGATAAAGTGTCTCGTAACATCTCCTCCGATATCTTGACACTCGGGCGTGGGCCTCCATAGTATATAGTGTCTTGTAACATCTCCTCCAATATGTCGACGCTGGGGCGTGAGCCTCCATAGGATAAAGTGTCTTGAAACATCTCCTCGAATATGTTGACACTCGGGCGTGGGCCACCATAGGATATAGGGTCTTATAACATCTCCTCGAATATGTTGACGCTAGGGCGTATGCCTCCATGGGATATAGTGTCTTGTAAAATCTCCTCGAATATGTTGACGCTGGGGCGTGGGCCTACATAGGATATAGTGTCTGGTAATATCTCCTCGAATATGTTGACACTCGGGTGTGGGCCTCCATAGGATATAGTGTCTTGTAACATCTCCTCGAATATGTTGACGCTGGGGCGTTGGCCTCAATAGGATATATTGTCTTGTAACATCTCCTCGAATATGTTGACGCTGGAGCGAGGGCCTCCATAGGATATAGTGTCTTATAACATCTCCTCGAATATGTTGACCCTCGGGCGTGGGCATCCATAGGATATAGTGTCTTGTAACATCTCCTCGAATATGTTGACACTCGGGAGTGGGCATCCATAGGATATAGTGTCTTGTAACATCTCCTCGAATGTGTTGTCGCTGGGGCGTAGGCCTCCATAGGATATAGTGTCTTGTAACATCTCCTCGAACATGTCACTGGGGTGTGAGCCTCCATAGGATATAGGGTCTTGTAACATCTCCTCGAATATGTTGTCACTGGGGTGTGGGCCTCCATAGGATATAGGGTTTTGAAACATCTCCTCGAATATGTTGACGCTGGGGCGTGGGCCTCCATATGATATAGTGTCTTGTAACATCTCTTGGAATATGTTGTCACTGGGGCGTGGGCCTCCAAAGGATATAGTGTCTTGTAACATCTCCTCCAATATGTCGACGCTGGGGCGTGAGCCTCCATAGGATAAAGTGTCTTGAAACATCTCCTCGAATATGTTGACACTCGGGCGTGGGCCTCCATAGGATATAGGGTCTTATAACATCTCCTCGAATATGTTGACGCTGGGGCGTATGCCTCCATGGGATATAGTGTCTTGTAAAGTCTCCTCGAATATGTTGACGCTGAGGCGTGGGCCTACATAGGATATAGTGTCTGGTAATATCTCCTGGAATATGTTGACACTCGGGTGTGGGCCTCCATAGGATATAGTGTCTTGTAACAACTCCTCGAATATGTTGACGCTGGGGCGTGGGCCTCCATAGGATTTATTGTCTTGTAACATCTCCTCGAATATGTTGACGCTGGGGCGTGGGCCTCCATAGGATATATTGTCTTGTAACATCTCCTCGAATATGTTGACGCTGGGGCGAGGGCCTCCATAGGATATAGTGTCTTATAACATCTCCTCGAATATGTTGACCCTCGGGCGTGGGCATCCATAGGATATAGTGTCTTGTAACATCTCCTCGAATATGTTGACACTCGGGAGTGGGCATCCATAGGATATAGTGTCTTGTAACATCTCCTCGAATGTGTTGTCGCTGGGGCGTAGGCCTCCATAAGATATAGTGTCTTGTAACATCTCCTCGAACATGTCACTGGGGTGTGAGCCTCCATAGGATATAGGGTCTTGTAACATCTCCTCGAATATGTTGTCACTGGGGTGTGGGCCTCCATAGGATATAGGGTTTTGAAACATCTCCTCGAATATGTTGACGCTGGGGCGTGGGCCTCCAAAGGATATAGTGTCTTGTAACATCTCTTGGAATATGTTGTCACTGGGGCGTGGGCCTCCAAAGGATATAGTGTCTTGTAACATCTCCTCGAATATGTTGACGCTGGGGCGTGCGCCTCCATAGTATATAGTGTCTTGTAACATCTCCTCCAATATGTCGACGCTGGGGCGTGAGCCTCCATAGGATAAAGTGTCTTGAAACATCTCCTCGAATATGTTGACACTCGGGCGTGGGCCTCCATAGGATATAGGGTCTTATAACATCTCCTCGAATATGTTGACGCTAGGGCGTATGCCTCCATGGGATATAGTGTCTTGTAAAGTCTCCTCGAATATGTTGACGCTGGGGCGTGGGCCTACATAGGATATAGTGTCTGGTAATATCTCCTCGAATATGTTGACACTCGGGTGTGGGCCTCCATAGGATATAGTGTCTTGTAACAACTCCTCGAATATGTTGACGCTGGGGCGTGGGCCTCCATAGGATTTATTGTCTTGTAACATCTCCTCGAATATGTTGACGCTGGGGCGAGGGCCTCCATAGGATATAGTGTCTTATAAAATCTCCTCGAATATGTTGACCCTCGGGCGTGGGCATCCATAGGATATAGTGTCTTGTAACATCTCTTGGAATATGTTGTCACTGGGGCGTGGGCCTCCAAAGGATATAGTGTCTTGTAACATCTCCTCGAATATGTTGACGCTGGGGCGTGCGCCTCCAAAGGATACAGTGACTTGTAACTTCTCCCCGAATATGTTGACGCTGGGGCGTGGGCCTCTATAGGATAAAGTGTCTTGTAACATCTCCTCGAATATGTTAACGCTGGGGTGTGGGCCTCCATAGGATATAGTGTCTTGTAACATCTCCTCGAATATGTTGACGCTGGGGCGTGGGCCTCCATAGGATACAGTAACTTGTAACATCTCCTCGAATATGTTGACGCTGGGGCGAGGGCCTCCATAGGATATAGTGTCTTATAAAATCTCCTCGAATATGTTGACCCTCGGGCGTGGGCATCCATAGGATATAGTGTCTTGTAACATCTCCTTGAATATGTTGACACTCGGGAGTGGGCATCCATAGGATATAGTGTCTTGTAACATCTCTTGGAATATGTTGACACTCGGGTGTGGGCCTCCATAGGATATAGTGTCTTGTAACAACTCCTCGAATATGTTGACGCTGGGGCGTGGGCCTCCATAGGATATATTGTCTTGTAACATCTCCTCGAATATGTTGACGCTGGGGCGAGGGCCTCCATAGGATATAGTGTCTTATAAAATCTCCTCGAATATGTTGACCCTCGGGCGTGGGCATCCATAGGATATAGTGTCTTGTAACATCTCCTTGAATATGTTGACACTCGGGAGTGGGCATCCATAGGATATAGTGTCTTGTAACATCTCCTCGAATGTGTTGTCGCTGGGGCGTAGGCCTCCATAGGATATAGTGTCTTGTAACATCTCCTCGAACATGTCACTGGGGTGTGAGCCTCCATAGGATATAGGGTCTTGTAACATCTCCTCGAATATGTTGTCACTGGGGTGTGGGCCTCCATAGGATATAGGGTTTTGAAACATCTCCTCGAATATGTTGACGCTGGGGCGTGGGCCTCCATATGATATAGTGTCTTGTAACATCTCTTGGAATATGTTGTCACTGGGGCGTGGGCCTCCAAAGGATATAGTGTCTTGTAACATCTCCTCGAATATGTTGACGCTGGGGCGTGCGCCTCCATAGGATACAGTGACTTGTAACTTCTCCTCGAATATGTTGACGCTGGGGCGTGGGCCTCTATAGGATAAAGTGTCTTGTAACATCTCCTCGAATATGTTAACGCTGGGGTGTGGGCCTCCATAGGATATAGTGTCTTGTAACATCTCCTCGAATATGTTGACGCTGGGGCGTGGGCCTCCATAGGATACAGTGACTTGTAACATCTCCTCGAATATGTTGACGCTGGGGTGTGGGCCTCCATAGGATATAGTGTCTTGTAAAATCTCCTCGAATATGTTGACGCTGGGGCGTGGGCCTCCATAGGATATAGTGTCTTGTAACATCTCGAATATATTGACGTTGGGGCGTGGGCCTCCATAGGATATATTGTCTTGTAACATCTCCTCGAATATGTTGACGCTGGGGCGTGGGCCTCCATAGGATATAGTGTCTTATAGCATCTCCTCGAATATGTTGACACTCGGGCGTTGGCATCCATAGGATATAGTATCTTGTAACATCTCCTCGATTATGTTGACACTCGGGAGTGGGCATCCATAGGATATAGTGTCTGGTAATATCTCCTCGAATATGTTGACACTCGGGTGTGGGCCTCCATAGGATATAGTGTCTTGTAACATCTCCTCGAATATGTTGACGCTGGGGCGTGGGCCTCCATAGGATATATTGTCTTGTAACATCTCCTCGAATATGTTGACGCTGGGGCGAGGGCCTCCATAGGATATAGTGTCTTATAACATCTCCTCGAATATGTTGACCCTCGGGCGTGGGCATCCATAGGATATAGTGTCTTGTAACATCTCCTCGAATATGTTGACACTCGGGCGTGGGCCTCCATAGCATATAGTGTCTTGTAACATCTCCTCGAATATGTTGACACTCGGGCGTGGGCATCCATAGGATATAGTGTCTTGTAACATCTCCTCGAATATGTTGACACTCGGGCGTGGGCATCCATAGGATATAGTGTCTTATAACATCTCCTCGATTATGTTGACACTCGGGAGTGGGCATCCATAGGATATAGTGTCTGGTAATATCTCCTCGAATATGTTGACTCTCGGGTGTGGGCCTCCATAGGATATAGTGTCTTGTAACATCTCCTCGAATATGTTGACGCTGGGGCGTGGGCCTCCATAGGATATATTGTCTTGTAACATCTCCTCGAATATGTTGACGCTGGGGCGAGGGCCTCCATAGGATATAGTAACTTATAACATCTCCTCGAATATGTTGACCCTCGGGCGTGGGCATCTATAGGATATATTGTCTTGTAACATCTCCTCGAATATGTTGACACTCGGGCGTGGGCATCCATAGGATATAGTGTCTTATAACATCTCCTCGATTATGTTGACACTCGGGAGTGGGCATCCATAGGATATAGTGTCTGGTAATATCTCCTCGAATATGTTGACACTCGGGTGTGGGCCTCCATAGGATATAGTGTCTTGTAACATCTCCTCGAATATGTTGACGCTGGGGCGTGGGCCTCCATAGGATATATTGTATTGTAACATCTCCTCGAATATGTTGACGCTGGGGCGAGGGCCTCCATAGGATATAGTAACTTATAACATCTCCTCGAATATGTTGACCCTCGGGCGTGGGCATCTATAGGATATAGTGTCTTGTAACATCTCCTCGAATATGTTGACACTCGGGCGTGGGCCTCCATAGCATATAGTGTCTTGAAACATCTCCTCGAATATGTTGACACTCAGACTTGGGCATAGTGGGCACTCCATAGGATATAGTGGGTTGTAACATCTACTCAAATATGTTGACAATCGGGTGTGGGCATCCATAGGATATATTGTCTTGAAACATATCCTCGAATATGTTGAAGCTGGGGTGTGGGCCCCTATAGGATACAGTGACTTGTAACATCTCCTTCAATATATTGACAATGTGGCGTGGTTCCTTATATGATACAGTGTCTTGTAACATTTCCTGGAATATGTTGATGATGGTGCGAGGGACCCCATAGGAAACAGTGAATAGTAAAATGTTTTCGAATATGTTGACGCTGGGGTGGAGCTTTAAGTTTTAGAGGGTTTGTAGTACTTGGTTGGGTGTTTACCATATTTGTTTGGAGGCAATTATTTTAATTTGTAATATATTAAATGTTCTTAAATTTTACTAATTAGTTTTAAGTTAAGTCTCTATAGAAACCAGCGTTTATTAAAATTTATTGTTGACTTTTGCTAAAAATATTTTCAGAATCAATTAGACAGGAGAATGGTCAAGGAGCCGTTATGCCTGTTTGAAATACAAATCTACTACTAAATTAAAAGAAATATCCTCCTCCCACCACTATCTCTGAATTTAACATCTTAATTGAAGTGGTGCACACTTACAGTATAAACAAATAATAAAGATAACACTTAAATAATTTTCCTGTAGGTTTTTCTATGATTTTATGTAGGAGTAAGGATACTTTATTCTCTCGTGAGTTCTTTAAACTATAACACATTGATTCTACCGTTAGGAGTTTACACTCTTTGTTCTTTGAAAGTTTTAGTATTAAAGCTTTCTTTGATCTCTTAAGCTATTTAACTATTTTGAAGAATTATATTTGTTTCTCTCATCTCACGGATAAGCTCATCCCACCCCCTGCTGGTGTTGACGGGGTAGACGTCAGGGATTGAAGGGGGTGGGTGAGATAGCTACATTGTGTTGTGTTACGGGCATTGACTCCTTATCATCATATTACCTCTAGAACACTGACTCGGTGTCTTAAAATCAATTGAGGGGATAGATAATTTTGTTGCAAGATATTATATAAGATAATACTATATCTATCAAGTTGAAAATATGTGAAAGCTTTTTACACAGTAAAGTTAAAGGATAATTTATTATATTACACATTTTTACTACACATGGTTTTAACATATTTAGTACATTAGATATGGTGCACTTCATCAAGGGAGTCACGCCATAAAAAATTAGAATTTTATCCTACTTTTCTGTTGAGAGGAAATTGGTTTCAATGTTTACAATTCTATTGCCAAAGTCGTTTATTATCAACCACTTTGTTTCCATTCATTCCCAGCCAGGTTGCGCCTTTGCTATTTGTTTATCTTAATCTTTGCTTAGATCAATAAAGCAACATCGTTGGTTTGGTTTCAAATGACCAAGCCAAACCTCCCTGGGATCATCCGTCTATTTCAAACCGATCATTCATCAATTTATAAGCCATCCCTTACCGTCCTGATCTCATCTGTACATCTAACTAGACGTAAATAAAAGAATCGCCTCTCAGTGACAAAACCTTTGCACCAAGTTACTAATTGTTTCTTTTTTTTGGACTGAGTGTCAGTTGCTTATACTTCAAATTGATAAAACACAGCATTATTAGTTATTTTATAAAATTTTCAATGTTTATTGTTTAAGACAAAACTTTATAAATTAGTACATTAAATTTCAATTACAATCTATAAAGTTTATTTAAATGAAATCAACATTAAATTTCGAATACATTTTCACTCAGTAGACTACAGCATATACCAAAATCATGAAATTTCATTTTATAAAAGTTGTGTATAAATTTGATGGTTTTTACAACTGTAATTATTATTTCAACCGCGTGACGGCGACACAGTGACAGGAGGCTGAAGTAATTGAAACTCGGTTTGTTTCCGCTGCGAGTTCGTCTTCAACATTACATGACACCCGAGGCGGCATATCTGGGTAATGAGTTGAGAGATTGAAGAACTAAGATGTCGAAATGTCTTCAATTGGATGTGCAAGACATGGGTCATATTTTCTTATTGAGATGGTAGTGATTGCAGCTTTCGCTACAATCACTTCCATGTCTAGTTTACAGGCCATTTTTAACATGTAAGCTTATCTCTTACAGTCATGGCTTTCCCATTGAAAAGTGCAAATCAAACAATCCCCATTTGGAATAAAGCTTAAAATGTAATATGAGGACATTCAGTGTTAATTTTTACGCAGTATGGAATCAGATAGTATTCAAAGTTGAAAAATCAACTAACAACGTTCTACAATCTTCTCTTTCATATAATAATTAGTAAATAATATTATTAGTATTATTATTTGTTAGGTAAATCAACAGATTTCAAAGCAAACTAGTTTTGAGTCTAGATGTACCAGAGTAAGATTATATATTCGCTTGGTTATCTTGGCTACCGAACCACCATGACATATAAGACCTTCAGTGAGGGGTGAGTGTGAAATGCATCCTGATAAAGACTTGAAGTCTAATCAGCACAACCAATATTACCGCCTGATACTGCTAGTTACTTTGAAAGATACATTATTCACAGTATTGATGAGACTCGCCTGTTAGAAGCGATAATATTTTATGGGCTATAATTTGCCTTCCTAATTACACCTTTTTGTTCGTTTTATTATGCATGTAAATATTTTTATGTTAAAAAATTAGTATTACTGATTTAGTAAAAGTTTAATAAATATTTCTCTTTCTATTTTAACTTTATGATTAAAATTTTTTATAATCTCGTATAACTAATTTGTATGTAGAAGATCGTTAAATAATTCAGTATAATAAATTAATTTGTTAACAAACGTTAATGTAAATACCCTTAATATAGTTTAATTCACATCAAACTCATAAGTTTATACTCAAATTAATTCTTTCATTTGGTTCTTATTTTTCATACCACTTAAGATGAATGGTGAAGGATAGCAGTGGATCTGCTGCTGGACATACACACAGCTCTCAAGGGCCCCATACAAACTAACACGTACGATATCAGTACTTGGTGTTCTCTTAAAAACTCAAGTCTCACTTTTCCCACTTTCGTTTTGCCAAATAAATACAGGGTGTCTATAAAAAACCTTTACAACTTTACCATCCTCCCATCCTATTTCCATGTAACATACAAGTTTTCTAAAAGTACCACATGAAAGAGTGGCTCAAAAAGTTTTAATCAGTAGCAGTTTTATCAGCTGATTGGTTTATATTGTTGCCTGGTAAACAATAACAAATAATTGTCGAGTCCCATAAGAATTGCAATGGATGTTCGTTTTAAAGCGCAGGGTGTGGAGTGTTTTATTGAAACTAAGCCCTAATTATTGGTCTTGAAGGAGGATTCCTATTGTATCCTGTCCGAAATCTCTGTTAAACAACAACATAAGGCTTGGTTTCAATAAAACACTCCACACCCTGCGCTTTAATACGAACATCCATTGCGATTCTTATGGGACTAAAAAATTATTTGTTATTGTTTATCAGTCAACAATATAAGCCAATCAGCTGATAAAACTGCTATTGGTTAAAACTTTTTGAGCCACTGTTTCATGTGGTGTTTTTAGCAAACTTGTATGTTGCATTGAAAGACGATGGGAGGATGGTAAAGTTGTAAAGGTTTTTATAGACACCCTGTATTTTACTCCTATATTATAGTTGGCCGACAGAAATTATTCATTTATAAATAAAACAGATATTTCTATAACTTAACACCATTGACAATTTTCTAAAGATTTAGTTTATTAATCCACATTGATAAATAAACTAAAAGTTTACAATTAGAGATTTATCATAGTCTTCTGCACCCAAAACGCTTGTATACCTTCAATACTTTTTCGTTAAATGTGCTTGAGTCTAGTTATGTTAGGTTAACATTATTTACATTATTCACACTATTTTCGACATGGATTATTTTTCAACAAAGTTCCTGTTTTACGTAACTAATGAATGTTCAAGGCGGACGCTGATTTTTATTCTAGTTCTTTCTCTATTAGTCGAATCATCTGAATAATTCATTAGTTTGAGCTGTAGCTTAAGTTTTCATGAAGTTTTACTTTTATGATGAGTGAAAGAAAGGTACGGAATGGATTTTGACTCATAAATGCTAACCTGACCAAACCTGATTGAACCACGCCATCGACTAACTCTACGCTGTAATTGCCGGCATTGCCACTTTTTTGAATTCTATGGTAAGAAATTCGAATACTTAGATATATCTGAAATTTTTGCAATTAAATATCTGAAATTAATAAATGTCAGTGTTTTATGTTAATATTTCCACATATAATTGTTTTTCGTTGTTTAACTGTAAAATAATAGGTGGTGCCCTTAACTGAAAGGCACTATTATAGTGCCTATAAGTATTTGTTCGGTCGTACTTTTCCACGAGGTCGTATGTATAAGAAGATGAATGTCTTATACAGTGCTGAGAACCCCCAGGCAGCCCCCTCCCCACCCTCCCCAGATTAGTCCCAACCCCTTATCACTGGATTGTCCTGATAAGGAAGTTACCAGCTCGTCATCCCCCCTCCATCATTACCTCCAATAGAAAAAGAGGGCAACACATAGTCAAGTCCAATCACGGGTTGATACTTACTTGATGAGTGCATGCATCAAAAATATATTAGAGTAAATATAATAAGTAAATGATAGCATTGAAATTAATTGTTATTACTTATTTTGCACTTATTGTGTAACTCACTTTGATTTTACGGTGGAATTATGTAAATCATCTAATGTTATACATAATAAAATTGGTATTCATAATTATCAGTTTGCTATTATAATTTCTACTATGCGCCTATCCATGATGATCTGGATTCCAAATCTGGAATGTTGTTATAAAAAGTTTAGCATTTAGTTTATTTTCTAGTAAATGCCAATTTACAGAATTTGTCTTTAATAAGGATTATTTTTAACTGATAATGCTTACTTTTAATTAAACAATCCAAAAATCATACTAAATATCTTTAATGGCATTTGAAGGAAACCAAAAACGGAAAATTAAATAACTTATCTATGTACTTTCAGCTCATGTAACACGTATTTAATGTGTTTATAGTCTGTTATTAAATATTGATTATCTATATTTTTAGGTTAATGACGGATATTTATTGTAAGTACATTCACAATGTTTTAACTACATGATTAATACATTGCAATCTTATCAAAATCCGTTTAGACATATTGATCGTACATATCAGAGAGATATAAAGTTCAAAATTCATATGACAGGTAGTCATTAGAAGTACTTTAATTCAAACTTGTAATTTGATATCAGAAAATGTATTATAATTATAACTGAAAAGTAAGTGAAACATAATTAAGTACGAGGTTTATATGTACGAGTATTTAATAAACTAGTCGATATAGTCAAAAATAATCCTATTATTCTATCAAAATTTTAATTAAATACTTTATTAAAAGAAAAAGAAAAAAACATGATCTTTCCTTAATTTACATCCAAAGCAGTATTGATGATTAATTCATAGTGTATATTTAGTTTACATTTCTCATATAATAGTGTTCATCATCATATTTATACTTCATGAATATACTTACAATTCACTGAGTATTGTGCTGTCCCCCTCCCCCATTGAACCATCCCCTAGGTTGTCCCACAGGCTCTGTCGTCTCCTCGGGGCGTGATCGCTCCATCAGTTGTTCAGTGATCATCAGTCAATTTACAACCAATCCTTCAAGATGAGCCCTAGACCCTCACTTCTTAATTGATTAAGTTTACTGATTATACTACCTAATGTGTTACCGCCATTAAAACATTTAATATTCAATATTAGCTCCAATTAAATGTTGAATTTTGTAAGTAATACTTTATAGTTTTGGTGAGCAATTTAATTTCAAACCAGTTGAAATTAAAACGTTTACAGATTAATTTCTTATAAAAACAATGCCGTAATTTAGATATCAATATAACCTGTATAATAAAACCTGTATCAATAAACATCGATATAATCTTTTTTCACAACATTGTTATTTGGATGTTTAACTAAGCTAATTAAGGGCTAAGACCATTTTTTTTTTACAATGAATAAAATTAATACAATAAATCATAGTATAATTTGAAGAAATGATTTCTGACCTGATTTGTAACTTCGCCTACCTAACATACACATTATTTTAATTGATTAGTTAACGTGTATGTTAAATCATTTTTTTTTTTTTATTCAATAAATGTAATTATTTACACATTTACCCCCCAAACTTAATCTTCTTTGTTGCTGAGTTGCCGAAGCTAGGGTGAGGGTGAAGGAAGTGCTGATATTCAGAATAATACAAATCTTAATGGACCATAAATTCAACCCGTGAGATTGCCAGAGTGGATCTTGCATACAGCAGAACCTGCTAAGAGATAACCTAATGTACAATCAACATTCTCTAACAGTCTTTGGGTTGCAGGTATCTTTAAAATAATATTAATGATCTTTGTGTGCATTAAAATCACTTTAAAATATCTGTATATGACATACAATTAGTCGTTATGTGTTATTATTATTATTATTATCATTATTATGGCTAAGACTTTTGTGCCTAAGTGAAGAAAAATAAATTGAATTTATGATTTACGGTTATTTGAAAAAAAATAAAAAGTAAAAAAAAACAAAAAAACGATGAGTAGTACAAGTTTCACATTTTCTTCATGTTAACTTTTCCTTAGTTACCCTCTACAAGATTATTCGTTTGTTTTAGTAACTGATTTCACTACTGCTACCGTTAAGGTCTAACAGCCCCTAAACCAATGTGGCATAATAGAGATCAATGCGTCAATAGGATCATTGATTTGATCCTATGATGATGACTTTATATCAGACATGAATACTGTTTTAAGTATTAAACACTTTATTGACTAAAGAGTAAAGAAAACACCTTTTAATAATATATTTTATTTTTATTTTCTATTTTAAGATATTGCAGGCAAATACAGTGCATTTAAACTGGTGATTATTCATGACTGTTTCATTGTGATTATGATTTATAAAAATCTATGAAGTAAAATTTAAAAGTTCCCCTTTAAGAATATAATAAATTAAATTGGATTGCTTCAGGGAGAAAAAGAGATTTAACTTGACACCAACATTGGATTTAATGCAATAAAATATTAACATAGGTACGAGGCGATTAAAGCTGTTGAGAAGTCTTTTCCTGATTAAATAAATCCAAGTGCAGTGAACCAGTTTGCCCTAAGGTCTTCAAAGGGATCAAAGGTTAGATTTTATTTTCTGTAACCTGTTTAGATAAAGGGTCCCTTGCTGAATCTGAATCCTATTAGCCTACTTGATTTGCCCTACTCACAAACGAAATAACAGTGTAAGAGTGAAAGAGTGTAAAATGTATAAAATGTATAGCAGTAACTAAAAAGCACCTGTGGAATTTATTATTGAATTAAATAAAATCATACACAAGCAAATTACAGACATAACAATCGTATCTCAATCGTATCTCGAAGGAAAAACGTTTTGATACAAAAGTCTATAATCCAATAAATACACAGAGGTAGTCCATTACATACTACATACAACGCATTATTCATATACCTTGGCATTTCATTACCTAACTTGCCTCCATTTATATTTGAAAAATTATCTTAACCAGATTTCAGCACTAAATTGTACTTCGATCTTGCAACTGTCATTCGTCTGGAACGCAAGTCTCTTTACAAAAAAAAAAAAAAAATACACCCCGTCGCAGCAGACCTGCGTACTCAGCGAATTTCCAAATTAGTAATATTCATTTTGAACAGATAAATCTGTTAACAAAATTTAATCACGTGCTCATTAATAGGGAAAATTAATGTCTATTCTCCTGATAAATATAGGGAAAGAGTAATCAGGTATGCTGCCATGGGGAACACTAAAAGTACGTTTTTAGCATTAAAAAATTTATCTCGACCATATGAAGCCATAAACTTAGTTTCATCTATATCCGTCCATAAATAAACAAGTTTGCCTATTTCCATATGATTAACATGGGAAAAGAGTATGCAGGTTTGCTGCCATGATAAGCACAAAAAACAAGATTTTTTTACCATAAATAAATTAAGCTCAACCAAATTAAGCTAAATACCAAGATTCACCCAAAAATAATGGTTAATAAGTGAAATATTAACAAATCCTTATCCTCCATAAGATTAACATTGGAGCCCCAAAATACAATGTACTGTCTTTAGACTTTTTAATATCTCGGCAACCAATGGAGATAGAGCAAAGCTTCAAAATACTAAATTGTGTGTTTTTTTGAGCTAAATCCAATGGTGTAAATAAAAATTGAATATTTTAAAAAATCTTACATGAAAAATTCAAAAAACCCATTTTTGGGGTACAAAACCCCCCAAAACTACCACTTCCGGTAGGTCGATATGTCTGGTTTACGAACTCATCCGAATAAACGTAGGATTACATATCTCTACCAAATTTGGTGTCGATCGGGCCGTTTTTACGAGAGTTATCGTGTCTAGGGACACATACATACATACATACATACATACATACATACATACATATATACATATATATATATATATATATATATATATATATAAATTTTAATGACTATTATTTTTGGTCTCTGGGCACCTCAAAACGAAAAAGTAACGTGGTCCCGTGCTTAGGTCTTACCATGAGACCTACGGTAATAGCTTATTCCTTATAGGAAATTCGCTAAAAAAAAGAATAACAATCAACAATAATTTTATTTGTTAAGTCGCCAAGTAAGCCCGTGTATAATATTATAAAATTTGCAAAAGGTATGCAAATTTTAACGGCACCCAGTAACAATATCTCTTAGTTAAAAGTGTAATCGCCCTGTCGCGGCCGCTGCCATTCTGTCTCATTGCCATCGCCGTTTCTGGCAGACTCTTCCATGACGTGACCAACATGACCAACATAATAGCGTCATTACCGAATAATGCCATGAGGCTCTTAAATATTGTACTCCTCAAATTATAATTTTAAGACCTGGTTCTAATAGGTATTATGTGATTGGTTAAGCAAAACTTAATGTAATTTTCTAGAATGTAAAAACACGGAAAATTTACAAGCTTACCGTTCTTTGTAATGCCATTGATAACTGACACGTTTATACTATTTAAATTTTTCATTCTGTATCATGAGACATTTCACTGTAAAAGGTAGTAATAAAAAGCTGATATCGCAATTTTAAAGACTATTATAAGGTTTTCTGAAACATATTTCTGAATTAGTTCTACAAAAAAGGATGTTCCTAAACTACAGAGCAACTTTTTAATTTAGCTAAATGTGAATATGCAAGTGAATTTTTATATTTTTTTACAGTAAATACATGGTTTATGTCCAACCTTCGTTTCACCTCACAAAACTCTAGGCTAGAACAACTGAAGCTGTAAAGTCTATGTCAGTACTTAAGAGAATTTTCCTAAGTATATGGAGGACGTACAATTTTTGTAATAACAATACAACTGTAAACTATCTGAAAGGCTATCTATATCTATAAAAGGCAAAGCCCTCACTCACTCACTCACTCACTCATCACTAATTCTCCAACTTCCCGACTAGCTAGAGTGCTGAAATTTGGTATGCTCATTCTTTAGGCTCAAAATAGGAAAGTCTGGCTATTTTCATGTTAATATTCACAAAGGGCTACGCCCTAGACGTTCTTAAAGTTACCATGTTATTCTTATGGAAGCAACATTTTTGTATTCTAACATATGATTATGGAAATTGAATTAGGTTTGTTTACATATGCCACATGATAATTCATGCAAGAAAATGCTTATAAGCATAGAAATAACCATGTTTGAGATATAATGTTTATTTATGTTTGACATTGTCAAGATTATAGTGATGTACTATTACTTTTAGTCTGGTGTACTTTGGTTGTATTAAATGCAGTTTACTTTATTTCGTATTTTATTACTATATAATTTTTACTGTTCATAGGTACTAACAAACTGTTTTGCAAATATAGTTTTGAAGCACTTAAGGGCTCCACCACACTGGATTCAAAATTACTTTAGGGCATTCGCGGGGTTGAAATTTGACATGGAAGTTCCCCTTAGCTTAGGAATTTTTAAAAAGTGTATATTTTGAAATTCTTTAGAATTACTTTGGGCCCGTGGGGTTGAAAGTTGACATGGACGTTTCTCTTTGCTCACTGTTGCTCACTAAGAAACAATTTAGCAAATTTACTTTATTACTCCACCCCAAAGAACATCAAAATTACCATATGTGCTAAGGGATTAAAATCTAACGGGGATGCTCCGTTTTCCAAATAGGTGCTCACTTGGAAACGGCTTTGCAAATATAGTTTTAGAAGTTCTTTTCCGCCCCATAGGACTTCAAAATTATTCCATGGGCTTCCCCCCCACAAATCCTCAAAATTACGATAAATCCTACGGTGTTGAAATTTAACGTTTATGTTCCATTTTGCTAATAGTTGTTTACTAAGAAACATTTTTAGAAATATAGTTGTTTATGTTCTTTAGGGCTCCGCCCTGCATGATTTTAAAATGACTGTAGGGCCTACGGGGTTGAAATTCGACATGGTTGTTCTTTTTTGCTCAATGGTTCTCATTAAGAAAATGTTTTGCAAAATTCCTTCAGAGCTCAACATACAGTAATTTGTTGTTTCAATGTCATTCTTAAGGAGGGAGACTTTTTTGCTCTTTTAAAGATTTTATTACCTAAAAAATAAATTCAGTCACGGGCGAAGCCGTGGCGGGAAACAGCTAGTTTATTTATATTTTCGAGTTAAATAATAAGAGTATATAATTTGCATGTTCTACGAACGTTAAATCTGTTCTTTCATTCTGAAAGACCCAGATCTGCTTCATCCTTAGGTGTTTCAGATCCAAGAAAGAAATAATTATACCACTAGTATCAAACAAAGGAATACACAAAGATAAAATGTAATATATACATATATAGTATCAAAGCTAGTTATAAAAATAGAAATTTTAAATATTATGTTTGAGGAGTAAGCTCCAAATACAAGTTCTATGGCCGATCGACATTTTCTCCTTGATATTCAGATTCGTATGATGGTGGTCTTAGTATCAAGTATGTCATCCTTACTTCTACAATGTTCTCATTATAAACTGTAAAGTTATTTCCATTCATCGCTCAATCTTTATGTTATTCTTCTTGATAATGTTTGGAATTTTTTACCCATCAACCAATATGATGAGTGGAGTGAATTACGTATGTCGGTTTTCAAAGACTCCGAGATATTTCTTTTTTTCGTAATTTTCAATGGCCCTCTCGTATTACATTGTAAAATCTTAAATAGAGTGTTACAGTTTATAAACAAAACACATGTATAATATTTCACTGCATAATTTAAACATAACAATTTGTTACCGGACAAACATGATTTTAGGCCAAACTAGTTTGGCCTAGGATGAACTAGTTTTTCCTGATCGCTCTAGGAGAAACTAGTTTGGCCTTCTTTTCATCAGGCTAAACTAGTTTGGCCTAATAGCGATAGGCTAAACTAGTTTAGCCTGGATGAATTGTTAGGCCAAACTAGTTTAGCCTAGATGAACTGTTAGGCAAAACTAGTTTGGCCGGCTAGTGTAGTCAAATTCAATGCCTTTATCATTAAACAAGCTAAAAATATATATTGAATAAGGGATTGTAAAAAAAACTCCATGCAAAAAATTAGGTAATCAAGACTGATCTTAAATTATTGTTAAAATGATGAATTTGTTGTTAAAAGTTTACATTATTGTTTTCAACAATACGGTTTGCTGAATGTTTTCAGAACCCAGTTTGACGTGGGTGCCCAAATACTCATTACTGAAAATGACGTAAATATGGAGAGAGGGATTTCCTTAAGAACTTCAGCAACAGAATATTTCATTTGTACCAGTTAAGGATTTGTAAAATGTTCTGTACCAAAGCCTGCCAAACCAATAGACGCCTTTGCAAAAAGATAAATGTACTGTGCAATTCTAAATGCCATTACAGTTTGTCATGTAACAATAGGTAAAGTACTTTTAGTTTTGTTCCTCAGAATAACGAGATGTTAATTTTTCATTACCCTAAAACGTTTTATAATACTTGAGTAATAGTTTGAAAACACTAGTTTGGCCTATACTAAAGCAGGCCAAACTGGTTTATCCTAACGCAACCCGGCCAAACTAGTTTAGCCTGTAAGCAACAAGGAAAAAATAGTTAATCCTATGGCGGTCAGGAAAAACCAGTTCAGCCTAGTCCAAACTAGTTTGTCCTGAAATTGGGTTTGACCGGTAACATATTCATATTTATTTTACAATGTTAAACTTGTAATATTCGAAATATAGTATACAGGGTGTCCAGCTTCGACTGTCCTAATCTTTTCAATGTTGTTCAGCAAGCCAAAAGAATTATCCTAAATTTTCATGCATTATGATGAAAAATTAATGTTTTTATTCATAAAAATCTCGATAGCTCAATTATTTTTTGGCAGTTCATTACAAACTTGGTATTATTGGTTAGTAGTGTCTTTTGGTTACTCCTGGCCCAGTTCAAGGTCAGCGGTTGGAAGTGGCAGGTGTGGGGTTGGAAGTGTGGGTTGACAGTGATGGATGGGTTTGGGAAGTGGGTCAAGGTCATCCGGAGGGGTTTTTAAAAAAGTGGGAGCCGCAGGGGCTCGGTGGGAATGGGGTGGGGCGGCTTCGGGGTTGGAGGTTTTAGTTTATTTTTAAAATTAAATTAAAGTCGTGTTCTTGTGCAGAGAGGTGTTGGAGTGCCATCCACTGGTGAGGGAGTGGTAGACGCCGAAGGTGGTGGCGAAGAGAAGGTAGACGCACAACATGCACAGTACGCATTTGAACAGTTGCAGCAGGCGAACCATCCCTTGTTGATTTTCCGTTTCCAATTGCAGCCTGTTGATCTCTAGTTTGAGTCTGTCCTCTTCCAATTGTGTTTTAAGTGAAAAATCATCCATCATGTTTGTGTGCTTGTTTTAATTTCTGTAGGTGAAACGGGAGCGGTGTTGACGGTCGGAAAGTTGGCGATGAAATGAGAAACGAAGATGAGGACAGGGCATATTTACTGGAAAGTGGTGGGGGGTTAAAAAAAACAGTTGTGTGTCCGGTCAAACGTCGTCGTCAGCTGTCGGTGTAGTTTTGGAGGATGCAGGAGTGAGTTTTAGCAAACTATCTTCATCTTCAGTCTCAACTCTATCGCATGTTGGACAACCGTAAGCAAGTTCCAAATTCATAGTGATGCAGTGGAATTTGTCTATAATATCTTCTAAAGTTTCCATTATATCTTTTAAATCATGTCTTGTTCTAATTACAAAAGTAGATTTCATTAGTGCTAGCGGATCGTTGTTCATCGTACGGGAGTCGGGAAACAAATGGCGAGCGTCAGTCAGCGGCTCGCTTATATGCGGGCAAGGGCGGTGGAGGGGGAAGTGGAGGGGTGGTGGCGTGGTGGGGGAAGTGGAGGGGTGGTGGCGTGGTGGGGGAAGGGTGATATACCCCCATGCGAATCGTTGGCCAGCGCATTTCGCAGCGAAACGCCGTTCGGGTAGGTAGTAGGAGGTGTACTAAGATAACCATTAGTTGTATTTTTAAGTTAGGAATACTAATAATGTTTGTAAATTAAATATTAAATTTATATTTAACCAGAGCTTGCATTTCTTGTTCCTCGTCGTTTAATTCAACAATTTTAACACCATTAGTTGTCTGTTCCTCTTCCTCTGCACTTTGCGACGATGAAGACATGGAGGTGGCAGAAGATGATGATGAGGATGAAAATATTTTGGTAGGATTGACGTATTGCACTGTGATGTTGATCCATCTTAAAGGATAGTTATCAATGAGTGTGAGTAAGTTTTGGAATAGTTCTTCCATCTCTTCTCTGTCGGTAATTAAATGTTGAAAGGAAATGAATTTATCATCCATGTTGTTCTCAGTGCGAGTAATGAAATAAGAATGAGAAGCGTATCAAATGATCCGTAGAATATATGTTGTAAAATATAAGTGGTGGGGGTAATCTCAAGGTCAATCAAATGGAGTTTTAAAAAAAGGGCTGCAGTCAGTGACTACAGCTATACATCTGAAGCTTCAACAGGATCAGTAGACCAAATCTGATCTGTACTTGCACGCACTTATGATGCATGTACAAAAGTCATCTTTATAATATGCATTGCACTCTCGACAATTGACAAGTTTTTCCGGATGAAATTTGATACACCTCTGGGGACAGCAAGTGTGGAAGTATCGTGATTTATAAATCTTGATGGTTCGCAATTCCGGTGGTGGTAGTTGCTTTGTCTTGCATTTGCAGTAACAGGATCCGAAGAATTCACACTTTGTACAAGCTAATCCGTCTACCATCCATCTTCCTAAATCGGTGCATTTTTGTTCACAACAGTAGCGCGGTGCGTCCTCGTTTTTCTTCTTTTCCATGTTGGCGCTTCTAAGTGTTGGCAAGAAATGAAGTTGTATAGTGTAGGATAGCGTGTTTTATAGACTAGGAAAAGTGGTGGGGGTAATCTCAAGGTCATCCAAATGGAGTTTTAAAAAAGATCATCTTACAAGTGTAAGATGTATTTATTTAAGATACTGAGTTTTCATTTTCTTTTTCTTTCTTTACATCTTGTTTGTATTTTTCTTTTTCTTCTTTAGCCATGGCGATGAGATCTTCAGTGGAGAGTGGATGTACTTCAGGAAATTTTAGAATTAATTTTGGTTGGAATCCCTCTTTAGTCAATACTTGAAGATCGGACGTCATTTGTTCTACACTTTGATAGTCTTTTCCGTAGATTTTTCCATTGAATTCAATCATCATTCTGTACAACATGGTATTAGTAGTTGTTTTCGCTGCGTCAGTTGGAGAGCAAATGATGATTCTGTTAGGTTACACGGTCCTTTTATAGATGCTACAGCGACCACTTGATATTATTTAACATTAGTAATATTTCTGGAACTTAACATTACTTTGAGTAGATGGTGTTGTAGTTGAAGGTTGTGTGGAAACGAATACTTCTTCGTTGCAGAACTTCTGTTTAGGAAACATCCTCATGTTGTTAGCGTAAACATCAATATTTAAACGATAACCACCGGCAAGTAACACTCGCAGTTCATTAATAAAATCGTCGAGTTCTTCAAAAGTTGTAATGGTGGTGGTATCATATGATGCACACTTAACCTTAAGAGACATGTTGTTATTCGTAATAACTGGAGAGCCAACAGAGATGTGTACAGCACGAAAGGTAGTCGTAGACTGATGAGATCCTCAAGAAAATTACGGCCTTTATATACCCTCGAAACTAGGTCAAGGTCATCCAAACGTGTTTTTAAAAAAAAGCAACATATCGATAGTGCAGAAACACTATCGATATGTTGCCTTTTCTTATTATTTTTTTTTCATTTTTATTTTTTATTTATTTAAAATCAGTTACACACATGTACAACAGTATATATAAACTACAGACTAGTTGCTAGTAGGCATAACATGAAGTGTAAGTTCAGTAGAGTTGGTTCCACTAGGACCGTGGGATGCCAAATAGAGTGCGCCGGGGTGAATCAGTCGTAAATCTTCATTCTGCAGCAGTTGAACGAAGCGTTTGGGAAGAAATACTTGAAATTTCGGTTCATCACCAGGTGTGTAGGGTGCTTCACTCAATGTGCAATTGATGGCGTCTCCAACTGATGTTTCCATCTTCTTAATAGTGTGAATAATGTAATGTTTTTCTTCTTTCAATTCTGAACATTTCTTAGTCGGTAGTATTGTAGATTTAGAATGTTTGTTGAATTGATCAACAAGCGACTGTAGAAAAGTTTGCGATGCCATTATTTTTTCTTACTATTGTTCGTCTTCTTCTTCTTGTGCTTGCGCGTCAGAGGTGTTGACTCCTCGGAGGTTAGAGTAATACTCATGCATTGTCATAGTGCCGCTCTCGCTTTTATACCCATCGCTTCCCCCACCACTTTGCTGGAGATAGACATTCAAACGATATGCGTTCTTTAAAGCACATTGAGACTGCCGATGTTTAAAGTTTTTAGATGCAATACAGATGTTAGCAAAGTAGCAATAAAAATCTTTCTCCATTTGCACATTTATCACTTCATGGTTTGTATATGCTTGTATCCAATTTGCTTTTTCCAATCCTCTTGTAAAAATAGTTTTGAACTCTTTGCAGAAATGATTCATAATGTGTGGCATCATATTGTAGGTTATAAAACCTTCATCCCATGTTAGATTATGAAAATGTTTCATCAACCATTTGTTTGTTACTTTAGCTTTGGTTGTTAATCTGTTGAACGGCAAAGGAGGCATGAATAAAAAATGATAAACAACAGATGTTATCATATCTAGTACCACTAACTCTTTAATTATAAAATTTCCATCATTACCACGGAATGCCTGAAACTCTATGATACCTCGCTTTACTTCCATTATTTCCGTCTTCTTAGAGAATGAAACTCGTTTATCCATGATGACGTTCAGTAGACAACTGGTATGTCAATGCGGATTGACAGCCTTTTATACTCCAACATTCTTCTTCTTCTTACTTAAAATATTCTTTGTCTGTTTAATTTGTTGTTGATTGTTGATTGTTGAAACGTGATTCGTTTTCCTTGTTTTCTTGCTTTTTTTCTTCATCTAAATTAAAGTTGGTTTGATTGTGGTGTAACTGTCTCCACATCTCTACTTCATGCGAGATCCTATTGAAGATTGAAGTATCTACTGGACCGTATAGGATTGGAACATATGGTTGTCTATCCAATGCATCAGTTAAATAATCTTTGATAATTGTACTTGAGAATATTAGCTGTTTTAAATATCTTGTTATAGGACCAGTAGCACAAGTTAAAGCGTAAAACTCTTCTTTTGTCAAATGTATTTTTATATTATATTTAGTTAAATCTCTAAATCGAACTAGTTGTTGACCACGTTGTTTAACAATATCGATTTCAATATTTGATTCGAACAAACCTAGTTTTGTTTTTCTTCCAAACGTATTGTTACTCAAATAGCATTCCAAAAGATGTATATGTTTCATAAAAGATTCCCAAGAAGATTCAGTGAAGGTTACCATTTTAGATCCGTGATTCAAAATAACAGTTGGAGAGTAATCCAATGATTTCATTACTCCAGCAGACACAGTCTTTGTCATACAAGAAGAAATAGGATAAAATATTCTAAGAAATACCTCCATTAAGATGTTGGTAGAAATGTTATCTTCAATTTTCCTTTTCTTCGTTTCTTTTTCAACTTCCTCTTCGTCTGTCTTCTTATGTTTAAACTTGAGGAACTCTTCCATTTCCTGTTCAACTTGTCTTTCTATATCCAAACTATTGTCAGCCATAAGAGGTGTAGTTTCTTCATTAGCACTTGATGTAGCAGAACTCATCTTGCGGACGATGTTACCCATACGACAATCAAAGATGAAATGAATTTCCAGCTCTTCTTTCTCGCTTTTATACTCGCAGATGACCTAGATATTGTTGATCTTTTGTAAAAACCTTACAAATCGTGCAGATGTTGTATTAACCTTTTTAAAGTACATTCTTCACAATTCCTGTCAGCGGTGTGTAAGTAACTATTTTGTCATGTAGAATTAAACAGTATGCTGAAGTTCCATCTGGTATTTTATCTTCAAATTCCATTTCAATTTTTATATCTACACTTGAAGATTTCACAGATTCATTTTGTTTTGAACAATCGATTACAACAATTGGAGCTTTTGAATAAAATTGTTCTGGTGATAGTAGTGGTGTATTTGTCTTACCATAATATGACGATTGAAATCTTGCATACATGTCATATAGAATGGAATAACGTTTCTTGTCAAATGAAACATTTAAACTGTCATATGGAAAGAACTGAGAGTTTAGAAAAACTTTGCAATTCTTTATCTTGCAATGGTCAAATTGACCAGCGTGCGCAGTTATAACATCTTTTCGTTTAGTCTGAAAACCGACTATTATGTACCTTGCTCGTTCTAAATAAGTAGAGGTTTTAACAGTCCATGTTTGTCTTTCTGTTTGAGGCAATATGGGGTATTCATGAAATTCCCAACTTCTAAATGGTATTACAATATCACGGTCAGATTTTAATTTTTTCAATAATAATACTCGATGTTCATCCGCCAATCTGACATGTGGTACTCTCCATACAACTTTATCCAATTGAAGTTGCCATTCCAAATCGGCATCTTTTGTTCCACTTGGCGCTTGTATTACATCCTTATTCGTTGAAGATCTGAGCAGTACCAGTTCTTGCTTTACATTTATTATTATTCTCTTGTAATCTTCTGCGAATCCCAAAAGCAATCGTAAAGGCACATTAAAATCAAAGTAACCTTTTGAATTAGGAGTAATAGTGTCTTTATCAGGAGTCACCCATCCAGCCGAGATTAAAGAATTCTTTTCATGGGGTGTTATTGAAGTCAATCCTTTCAAAGTTGTTGATATACCAACTTTTTTTGTTGAATCAACTGTTACTCCAGATATCTCATATCTAATTTCATCAAACAGATATGCCATAGGGTTATTTATAAAAGGAACAGTTGAACCAGATTTTCCATCCAATGTTGTTACTCTTCCTTCGATATATAAATAACTTTCACATGGTAATGTGTAGATATCTTGTTGTTGAATGGGAATCCTTATTTCATCATTATTATTTAATTTTGATGAAGTGTAAGGGTTGTGAGTGTGATATTCCTTCTCCCATAGGGTTTCGTCGAATGTCGGTCCTTGCGCTATATCCAGTATATCCATGGTTGGCAAGTTTTAGTCCGATCTTCTGTAGGAAGCGTATGTTGTCCGGTGTTAACTCGTCGAATGTTGAGGAGCTACTGAGCTCCCGACTCTTCCGTTGTGGTTTAAATGATAATCCCATGTTGACTTTATGTTGCCGTTCTGATATGTAACCGTATAGTTATTGTTTCTCCTCTAAAGTCAACACTAATGCCGTCTTGATCCAATATGTTCAGTACGATGTCTGAAATGAAACTGGTGTTTAACGGTAGGTATATCAGGTTTTGTGGCTTCTCAACTATTTTAAAACCAGGAGCTACTGTGGGGTAAAATGTATGTAATATGTGTTGATTTACTCCATCTCTATATGATCCGTGTATAATATTACACGTTACATCAATACTGTTCACCTTTAATATTGTTACTGTTGTATCGCCAGTATAATCATTTCCAGGAGCTAAAATTCCTTTCTTCTTTGAAAATCCGAGCAAATTGCCGATTGAGTGGTCTAAGCTAAAATCTATATAATACTTTGAAGTTATTTCTGCTTTTAATGTATTATTATTACCTTTTATAGAAATATTTTCTTCTCCAAGTTTCTTTTGTAAGATTTGGTTTATATCGTCTATTTCATATGCTCCTGTAGATAATGGAATTGTTTTCAATTGTGAATAATTTCCTTTTTCATCTTTACTCTCATAATAATGTAGTAAATTATTTTTTCCTTCCGTAACATTGGGAATTGAATTGTATGTAGTCAAATCCAATAATGCTGCTTCCCATAGTTTGTCCGTAGATAAACGTAACGCTGGGAAAAGTGTACTTTTCAATGTTGACGAATTTCCGCTCAGCGACACTGTATACGATGACATCTTAAAGCTGACTGACGCTCTTCGCTAGGAACTCTAAACATAAATGTCCGCATATTTCTGTATTGCTAGGTTGCTCTCTTTTGTAGTTGTAGAATATATTCTTGGAGTCCCGAAAATAATGTTGAAGTTCTTTTGGTGGCGGTAAATTTCCAAAACTATCAAAGTAGTAAACATTTTCTCCAAGTTTTTTATAACATACCCAATGAGTACCTGGTCCATAATTAGAGTCTAAGTTTACTATTCCAGTTTCATTTTTCCACACTCTATTTGGTAATGTATCTTTCATAAAAACTCCTCTGAAGAATGGTATTCTTAAACATTTCACATATTTTGACAATTGATAGTTTGTTAATGCTTCATTTGGAATTATCAATTTATTCTTCTCATTTAATACACACGGTACGGTCTTAAGTAAAGACCCGATCCGTTTTTTACCATTGACCATATGGATGTTTTCTTGACTTTCCTTTTAGGGTTAGTGCGACGTCTTCTTTTGATGTTCCCGCCTCTTTTTGCAGCTTCTTTTTTACTAGGTTTTCTCCCGCGTCGTCTTCCACCACCAAACTTAGCTTTCGTCTTCATGGCTGTTGTCACTGCCCAAGCTGCTGCTTTTTCCGCAATACTGGCGTCACTTGATTTAACCCTTTGCCAAGCTTTTTCCGCTAGCGCTCTATCCGCTATTGATCTATTTGTTGAATCTGCAAACTTGGAATACGCTATATCGTGTTCTTTGCAAGCTTGATCTAATTTATTAATTCCAGGATCTCCTCTTGCCAAACGTTTTGCCAACTTAGTTCCGGGTCCACAGTATTGATAGCCTCCGGGCAGATGAAATTCGTATGGTAAAGCGTCTATTGCTCGATTTAGAACAGCACCAACAGGAATCCGTCTTAGCAGGGATAACGCAGCTGATGTTATACCACGTCCTTTCTTGTCGCTGTCTTGACGATGACTGAGAGGTGTGGTCTTCATTATGTTGTCTTATATAACCAGCGTGTTTACTCCACGAGCTGCTTTACATAAATGAATAACTCGTGCACAATGTTTTATATTTAAATATTTAATTATTCAACTTAATTATATACTGATTTATGATTCTATTTTTAATCCAAGCTTCTCGTTCATCGGGTTGAATCATCACATGACTCGTTGTACTAGCTATATGATTGTGGGTATCGATAAGTAAGTTTCCCACAATTCTTATTAAACAATCTAAAGTTACAGCATCTTTCGGATGTTGAGGATCGTGTAACTGCATAATACGTTTATCATTACACGTGTAAGCAGTCGAATCACTTTTCGACGTTGTTATGACTTGTCCAATAGTAGCAGCATCATTTAAATCTTCTCCTGGTAAAATATTAATTATTTTCTTCATCTTTGCATCATATTTGGTCCCAAAGTGTTTATCCCAAGTTATTGTTTGTCTCAATGTAACACAATCATCATCTTCATAACCAGGATAAATATCTTTTATTCTTCTATTACGACCATTGTATGTACCTAATGTACCACCACTCGCAATTAATGTTTGCACCATTAGAGGTACATCTGTATCTTTTATACCAAATCTTCCATTTGTTATTGTTTTATGTCCTGCATCCCATTCATCATTATTTCCTTGCATTAAATCAAACTTTTCATTTCCATGTATAAATGTATCTCCTCGCTTTAGCACGGCATCTTCATGTTTTACAAAATTCGATGTTCCCCTTTTTAATTCTTTAGATAATTGTTCCATAGTAACAGCGTCTTTTGGTTGAGAAGCGAACTTTACATTTGACAACACTTTCCCATGACAATCGATTTCATCACCATCTTTTAAAATACAGTTGTCCTTGATGTATTTCAGGTTTACAGCATCCCCATCTTCCTTTGGGTATCCAATGTCATTTATTATAAATTTATAAAAAGAAAATCCGCGTTGAGTCTTTTCCGGTATTATAGAATGTAAATATTCTTTATTAACTGAATCTTTATCATTTTTTGGATTTGCCACGTTGGTTATTCTATGATTTTCAGCATCATATGTCTGTCCATCTTTTAAATTATTACCCCATTGTAATTTTAAAGTATTTGAAAGTTCAGATGATAAATACTCTTTAGTAATTGCATCAGAACTGTCAGTTGGTTTACCAACATTAATTATTCTATGTGATTTAACATCGTAAGTATTCTTGTCTAATTTCAATGATGTTGAAGTAGCCTCTTTTACTGTCTTTAAATTCGCCCCATCAGTATCTTCTTCTGGGTCTTTAACAAATTTTAAACGTTTGTTACTCATATCATAGTCACCTTCAGGTGTTTGCGGCAATCCACTTCTTTTTCTGTTTTCTCCTCCTTGTACTCCTAGCCCGGAGTACCGTCCGAACTTGTCGACGCTCATGATTGAACTGATCCACTGTATGCTCAAAGCTCTCTTATATATCCGTGATGATTTATACAACTATTCCACGATTTCGAAGTTCGTCAACTAAAGCCACCCATTCATTATTTAAACCTGTATGACCAGCTTCCATGGCTTCATGTAATAGTCTCATTCTATCAACCAATTTGTTTATATCATTATAGTAAATCACATTTGTATTATATAGGTTTTTCATTAAACCTTTACCAGATGTCGAAGTTTCTCCTTTTTTCTTTTTACCATATTCATCAATAAGTGATAAGTCCATAAGTGATAATGACTTCCTCTTAAGCGGTTTCTTCACAGCTGGTGCAGTTCGTAATGTTGGTAGTTTTTTCAGGGGAAACAATCTTTTTATTACAACCGTATATTTAGTTGCACGTGTTCTATTTATCATTGAATCTTTGGAGTAATTCTTCTTATGAGCATTAGTATTTTGCAAAATTTCTTTAAAAGTATTTAAATCTTGAAGCGTATATCTTATAGGTATATTTTTGAAAATCAGTTCAAATAATCCTTTTGTTCCTTTATATTTATGCTCACCAATAACAATATCATCATCTTCAGTCAAATATACTTTTGAATCTCCTATTTTTAATTCATTTCCATCAATTCTCGCACCATATACATGTGACTTGTGTAATTTTGGGTTATCTTTTATTTCATGTAACATCTTCATGATATACTTTCTTCCAAGAGGTCCTTGTTGCAATATATCACTACTTAATTTTGTTAGATTTGGAATTGATTGTTCTGCTTCAGGTATATGTTGTTCTTGTTCTTCTTCTGTTTCAATATTTATTTCTGGTTCTTCTTGTCTTGTTTCTTCTTCTTTTTGAGAAACTTCACTATCACTTGTGTAAGAATCATCATCTTCTTCCTTTTTCAAACTTTTTACTTCAAATTTAGAAACAGGTAGCAAAACATCTCCTTCATAATGAGGTTTACCAATAGTTTCTGTTATCTGTTTTAAAGGTTCTGTAATAGGCTTAAATGTAGTCTCCAGAAATTCTTCTCTTTCATTCAAACCCATTCTTAATGCTCGATTTTTAAGTCTAATCGAGTCACTCAGTGATTTTATTTCTTTTAATAGTTTTTCTTGGTTCACCATGTTTACGCTGCGAAGACCAATCTATTACTAAACGTATCATCAATCGTTCAATGGATTAATACAAATTTATCCAACCCTATACGATATCTTCCATTTTTTATAGCTTCTTCTTTCATAATAACTAGAAATCCATATTTTTCAGCCCATGCTTTGCCACACATTTCTTTAAATTTATCAAATGACATGTCTGCATTTACATGGTCATTATATATGTGCTTTAAATTTGTTTCATCCTGCTTGAAGATAATAAGTAGATTTGCATTATCTCTTATTAGTTGTTTTGGAATTTTACTGTAAGTTTGACCAATATAAATGCTATCAATATTGTAATGTCTCCCCATGGCAAAATAACTTCTAATAGTGTCATGATTTTCACAAGATACATCATCGAATATAAATATAGAAAATGGTTTAGCCTCGTTTGGCTCCATTATAGTTTCACTAGCATTAAACTTGTAGAAATTAACTTCAGGCACACTTGCGAGTACCTTATCCAATAATTGGTATTTGGGTTGTTGCAAAGATTTGGAAAAGATGTAAATGTTGTTGAAACGTAATCCTTTAGGATTTTATATTAAGTTAAAAACCACATTCGTCTTTCCACAATTTGACGGACCAGTTATTAAACATCTTATTGTGTTTGGCAGTAGTTCACCATGTTTTCCATGATTTAACTTGTCGTTGTCAACTGTTAATTCATCAATATTATTAATAAAAAATCGATCCTTTTGTTGCACAATCTCCATCTTGTGTAAAGGTTAAACACGTAATGACTTCACAAATTGCTACACCAAGTCTTTTGTAGGGATCCAAGAGTCTTCACTTTTATCAAATCCCAACCAACGTACTTTAACCTTATCCTTTTTTCTTTGTAAAATCTTTTCAACAAGATATACATCGCCGACTGATGATTTTAACAACTCATGTCCGTAGAATCCACCTTCGAGTAATTCACCCTTGTTGTCCTTTAAGATGTAAGTTTCAGGTATTGTTGGTTGCACTTTATAGATTGTAAATACTTCATTAGTCCAGTTTGGCAGATACCTTTTACTAAATACTCCTTTGTACTTACTTATACGAACTTTATCATCAACTTTAAATGTTTTAGGCTGCATTTTTTCATGTTTAGGAGTTGTATTATTCCTAATACGTTTTAATACCATCTTAGCATTACCGCTATTTACTTGGTTAGGCTTCATACCAATGGTTCGATGATACTTGTTGTTATATTCTTTTATAAGTTGCGGTAAGATATCATACCAAACATATGATCCTCGTTTGGAAAATGTTTTATACATTGCTCCTTTTAATGTTCTATTGAATCTTTCTATTATTGAAGCTTTAACTTCAGAATTTGTTGAATAATGATTTATTTTATACTTCTTCATTAAAGCTGCAAAGTCTTTGTTAAAATACTCTTTCCCATCATCAGTTTGTAGATGTTTGATGTTGAATTTATTTCTTTGTATAGCCGTTTCCATAGCTTTTGTAACACTTTTACCAGTCTTGTCCTTTAGCGGTAAGGCATCAGCCACTTTAGTAAAACAGTCTATAATCGCTAAAATGTATTTGAATCCTTTATTCAACTTACCATGTGGTATCATTTGAATGAGATCGGCTTGGAAAAGATCATTCATTCCTTTTATAACTGTACTTCTTCTAGGAAATTTTTTTCTTGCTGGCTTATGAAGTTCATTTACAATTTTATTTTTTAAGTCTTCCATCTTCAGTTGTGTCTTCCACACCGCTTGTAAAGGTACTGATCTCTAGAATGGTTTATCCTCTTTTATACGGTTAGGATATATAGGTCAAGGCCATATTACGTTGGTGTAAAAAAGAGGGAACATGACATTGGGCTTGTCATGTCCCCTCTTCTTTACGGAAGGAAAAAGGAAGAAGGTAAAGGACGAAGAAAAGGTTTACTGGTCAATAGGGATTAGGGAATAGTGGCCGAATGGTAATGTGTTGATGTTGTTTTCAAGAATGTGGCGTTTATCATCCTTATAACTTAATGCCCACTTTGTTTGCTTTACACTATACAATATATGGTTGTAGCTTCTGATGGTGTTGAATGTTGCGGTTGTTTCCACATTTTCAAATAAACATCTCTTATAATGGTCAAACTGTACTTTCTTCTTTAGATATGACGTCTTGATGCCTTTGGCTTTCTTCACAACTTGACGTTCGTCCTTTTCACTGTTGTACAGTTGGAATGAGTACAGTTTGGACATTAAAGCGACAATTTCTTCCATTGGTACACCATTTGTTTCGTCTTTAAACTTGCCCAACACCTTTTTATTTCTATCGTAATCATAGTTGGGATGATCTTTAGGATAATCTGAAAAGTCAAAGTCAGTAGTGTATATAAAAGTACGTAGATCTTCATACATGTCTTCTGTTCTTATCCAATAAATGAAAGCATCTGTATCCATATATGCTATCCCGATGTTTTCTCTTCCATAAAACTTCACCATCTTGTTGTAATGAAAGTCATACATGTGGGTTTTAGAAATATCCAAGATAGACATTCCCACATATAGAGGACGATCCATTGTTATTGAGATCTTGTTCATGGTAACAGCTACAAGATTCTCGTTAATAATTATACTTGTTCCAAAGTTTGGTTTTTGTACTAATTTTTGCAATTTCGCCGGATCGCTAACTAATTTTACATCTTTATGCTTTCTTTTGTTTTCCAACGTTTTGCCAAATATTGAATTATTCATTAATTTGAAAAAGTCCTTTTGAAAAGCGGATGTTGCTGCAGTCCTTCTTCTTGTGTTGTTGTCTATGTACGGTTTTAACCAACAAGATTGATTAAATTGTATTGCTCTATTGATTCTTGTTATTTTTAATCCCAATTCTATTGCTTGCTGTATTGTCCAATAATGAGCTACATATCTTGACTTGTTGGTTAACGTCATCATTAACTTGGGCCATCTACCAGTTGGAGATATTTCCGTCTTGGACAATAGTGGTAAATCGTAGTGGTGGTCATGCAGTTGTTCAGGATATTCCAAGTCCACATCCAAAATGTAACCAATGTCTCCATCTTTGGGTATGTCCATTATATTGCCTATCGAATCTGGGTTCGCCCACTTAAAATTACCATATGGAAGAGGATTTGACATAGCCCATCCATATAGGTTATTTGCGTCAAAATAACCTAAGAATGTTGTTGGTTGTGACGCATCGAAGTTTGGGAGATATTTGTTGTTAGCTTTTACATGTCTAGTTACACTTTGTGTCAATCCTCCACGAACACCTGACTCTATCATCAAAACCATATCAATATCTGTAATAAGTTCAAGCCTACACTTTGTTTCTTTCAGCATAGCTTGCCATGCTAGTCCAGGCGATGTATAAGAATGAAGTGGGTCCAATCCATATGCTTCAAAACAGGTATCTCTAAATTCTTCCATTATATCACAAAGTAAAGTCACATCTAATTTAACATAAAAGTCGGAATATTCTCCCAATGTTGTCATTCCTAGTTCGTTCCATACTTTACAAGCGTGTTGATAATCCTCTTCACTGATGTCCTCTTCATACAACTTACTCTTGAAAGCTTCTCTTGGCGGAAGTGATGTTTCTTCAAATTTTTCCAAACAATCGATGTAATCATAGGGAAAAACACCTTTGCGGAGAACCAAATCCAATTTATCTTTACTAACAATCTTCATTGTTTCTATTAAATTTTCTTTCTTTAAGTTTTCAGTGAGTTTACTTAAGCTAGATGGCATAAAACGGTAAGAGTCTAAAAAACGTAACTTAATATTTCCAACCGTTTTACTAAAACTAATAAACTTTTCACTAGTTTCCGCTATCACATCAATTTTTCCATCATCTCGTCCCAATTCCGGTATGATAAAATGTGCATCATAACCGCTAAGGTTATGCAAAACTACAGGTATAAAGTTGCGAATTTGATAGTTAATATTACATCTGTTACACGCGGCACCTCTATAATAACCTGTCAGATGGTCATGATCACGTACCTTGTGGTTTTCCAAAGTATATTCATTTTTACATAAATAACAATGGGTTGAATTTTCATACTGAATCTCTTCTTCTTCATCCATCGGTATCATTGGTACAATATCACTATACAATTTTTGTACATTTTCTGCTATCAAATATAAGTGGTCAAGGAAAATTTTAGAAGCATTTTCACCGCGATATATGACAGGTTTTGATGTTAGATCATATTTATTTAAATGATCTTCTGACAGTGTAGATTTAATTAATAAACAAAAACTGTTCGGATCATGCATTTGATACTTAACACTTTTCTTGGCTTCATCATCATTTTCAATAGGGACAAGCGTAGATTCAAAATCCGCATATACAACAATGGGAATACGGTACTGATGAGATATCTTCTCAAATTTTAGCTCGGCCTTATCTGGTGATGGTAACATTATTTTGGCTTCATAATTGTTGTTACACAATCGTTTATGCTCTTCTAACCACTGTCTTCCTAATCTTCCTTCTCGTTGAAAATTGAAACATCTTTTGCAAATTACCTTCTTATTTCTATTTTTAGATAATTGATTACTAACAAGAGTTTCAAATTTTTTGATCCATACATAGTGGGAAACATCACCTCTTGTAAGTAATAGTAAGTCCCTATGATCTGGTAGTTCATTCTTCACCACACGCAATGGGTACACTTTATTCGAACTGTCCAAACCAAAAACATTGACAGATGTTCCAGGGTTTTGTTTTTCAAACTTTGAGATGTCCTTTAAAGCCACTGGGTAAGTCAATCCTTGGAAATTATATTTATATCTGTGTGTTTCATATTCTTGACTGGGTCTATCCGCATGGTGAGGTGGTACAAATTTTGCCGTCATTGCATATCTAAAACATTCCATATCTTCATTTTGAACATTTATGCACGATTTGGTGTCTGAAATTTTCTTTGGGAGCGGAATATAACTGCTACCCCTTAATCCATAGCCGTGTTTATGAACTCTGATATCTATACCCTCAATACTAACCAAACTCCAACCAGATCCTCTTCCTTCATGTTCTTGAAGTTTTGTTAAAATTTCTTCCAAACAATCTTCAACTATTGAATTAATATCTGAACTTGCCATTATGGTCTGGTTTTTTGTCATAAATCCTCTTGGTGACATTTCTCCTTCTACATTAGTAAACATAGCATTTAATAATATGCCAAATTTAATAAAGTTTAGTCTTCTCAATTCTTTTTCCAGTGTTCTACTTACAATTCTTCTTACTTCTTTAAAAAACTGCTCCAATTCCAATTTTTCATTTTGAATTTTGTGATGCATTACTACTCTACCTTCTAAAGCATATACTTTTAAACTCGGTATTTCATTAGATGGTCCTGCTAATAGTTCTTCATGATTATCTTGTTGTTCTTCTTGTTGTTCTTCTTGCTGTTCTTCTTGTTGTTCTTCTTGTTGTTCTTCTTGTTGTTCTTCTCCATATAGTTTTAAATCTTCATATTCGGTTTCTGTTACATCTTCATTATTATTATGGAATAACTCTTTGTGTATTTCTAGTAGAATATTATCATGAAAAGTTTCTAAGCAAATTTCACATTGATACATCTTGTTGATGTTTACTCTTTGAAATTTAGCAGCGAAATGAAATGCTTCTCTACTGCTCCCTTATTATAGCCTCCCAGTTGTAGTGGGGGGGGGGGGACGGTAAGATTTTTAGTGAGATGTTAAAAATAGTAGGTTAAGACTAAAGCTGAAAAGTAATGATTAAAGCCTATATTTTCTTCCAATTGCAAATACTCCACATATGCCTCCGCCCATAGCCATAACAGATCACTGTTACGCCAATATACACCAAAGGTGGGTCTATCATCAACTAAAATTGGAGATGCTATGTTTACTAATCTTTCATTTTCTATCCATGTCATAACTTCAATTACAAACCTTCCTATAATATCCATTGGAGAATTCGGATCCACAAATATTCTTGTTACAACATTTTCACTTAACAAAGGCTCTTCAATTTCTTCATTGTTTTCTTCATCGTTTTGTACATCGTTTTCTACATCGTTTTCTTCATTAATTTCTTCATCCACCTCCAATACTTCTTCAACTTTTGTACATTTGTTATAAAATATTGGAGCATCTCGGGGGGACATGTTCACTCTAGCTATTATTGGCAATGAATGTCCCAACGCAAACCACGACACTCTTATATAGGCAAGTCAATGAGTGGGGGTTTCTTTTAATAATAAATTTTTATTAAAAGAAAATAATTTAATTCTGTCTTTACCACAATATTACTCCTAATTAGAGCTTTCCAATGATGTATCGCTTGCCCTATTCCGGCAAATCATTCTCAAGTTATAAGTAAATTTGTTAGCACTTTGCTGCGGGGGGGGGGGGGGCTCGCCAAGTTCAAGGTCAAGACG
The DNA here is from genome assembly GCA_030545055.2 of Neoaliturus tenellus. Taxonomy (NCBI): domain Eukaryota; kingdom Metazoa; phylum Arthropoda; class Insecta; order Hemiptera; family Cicadellidae; genus Neoaliturus; species Neoaliturus tenellus. Next base: position 250,294,985 of record CM061533.1, on the reverse strand, counting down.
TTACACTTAAGACGTTACACTTAAGACACTACACTTAAGACGCTACACTTAAGACATTGTGACGTCGGGGGGGGGGGGGGGGCTCGCCAAGTTCAAGGTCAAGGTCAAGACAATACACTTAAGACATTATACTTAAGACGGTACACCTAAGACGTTGTGACGTCGGGGGGGGGGGGTTATGCATGAATGGATTGAGGTCAAGGTCACCAAAAAATAATAATGATCCAAGGTGATGGAGGCGGCTGTAACCGTCTCCACCACCCTGTGTTCCTCAAACACTCCCAATCCCAACCCAAAAAGTTACGTCTTGCAAGGGATCCCAATTTTTTTTGCCCGCACGCACTTTGGCGATCCAGTTTGGTGAGCTGTGATACGGGCGGCCAGTCTCGGGCCATTTGGCACTGGGCTTGACCATGTGGTAGTTAGGGACACTGGAACAGCTAGTGCAAGACGCAACTCTAACCTCCCACCCTTAATCTAAACCCACCCAATCATATTTTTGCCTGACCAAAATTAAAAAAAAAATCAAAAACAATAAAAATATGCGCTACCTACGGCACAACGCGCATGTCCCACCCATATTTAATGAAGTTCAATCGAACTTCTTAAATTTACATTTACATTTTAATTTAATCTACCCAACCTAACAGCTAGCTGTGGAATGTAAAAAAAATATTAGTACACAGATAAACAAACACAGACATAGATACACACACACACACACACATACACACAAATACCATAAACCAATACTTAAGATTAAAAACACATTTCTTAAACATAAATAATACCATAACACACCTTAATGCTAACATCGCAATGCGCAAGTTAAACCTTAAAAAACTAACACATCTTAAGACTGAAACCAAACAACACTTTGCATAAAACCATAGACACACACACACACACACACACACACACACACACACACACACACACACACACACACACACACACACACAACAAATATTAACTAGTAATAGCCTAACAACAAGAGTAACTCAAATATATATCGGCCGCTTATACATTTGAGTTGCCCTCTGAGTCGGGTCGGAGCGTCGCGTCCGAAATTCCGAGCCCGACTGTGGCGGCAATAGTCGTCGGGGTAGTTCTCGGCTCCCAGAGTGGTGGGGGGCCGGGAGGGGTTTCAGGGGCGCGGAACTTTCCAGAAATGTCAGTGGAAAATTCCAAACGGATGTGCTTTGTTACATGTGGGTCGCCTAAAACGCAGGTGGAGCCTTGTACCTCTCAATTTGCATTAGATAGCATCAAATTACATCCGCTGACAAGTACATCCACAGCTTTCCCCATCGCGTGGCAGCATAATTATCGTCGATTGTTATCCACCCTCTTCCGCCGCTTAATTATACTTCCAACAGAAATAGGCCGCCAAAACACGCAACTTGTTTTTAACATACAATAGACTATTGTTTGGAAATGCATTACTTATACTCATAATCCTTGGCCTGGTCGGTACTTCTTACACGCTACACCCAAGACGTTGTGACGTCGGCGGGGGGGGGGCTTCCGGTTTCCGGTACGGCCGGGGGGGGGGGGGTCATGCATGAGTAACCATCCGCATGTATATAAACGACGGGAAGCTCGCGCGCCTCCCATATAGGGAGCTGACACCCCAACGGTAAACAACCAATCCGTGAGTTCATACCACATAGTACTTTAACACACTATTTATTTTAACATTTTTATTATTTTTTACACTATTTCTTAACACTACATCAGTTATTTTATATATCTTAATTTTATTTTCGTGTCGATTTTCCATTTTTTTTTTTTTTTTTTTTTTAATTAAAATATGCTAATTAACATCGTGTGCAGGAAACTCACACTGATTAATTGCAGGTTCCATTCTTACACACCTGTTTCCTCCTTAATATGCAAATTACTCTCTTACTTTAACAACACTTAAACTCTAACCGCTACTTCTCGGTCATATTAATATAATTAGTGCTACACTACGGGATTTACCTGTGCAATAGTGCACGCTATGTTTCCTGCACGTCTGCAGGTAATACACCTTACAATCATATACTTATTGCTACATTACACAAGACATTTCTTGCACACCTGCAGGTAATACACTTACTGACCGTCTACTATTATAATTATTGCTACAGTACGAGAGACATTTCTTGCACACCTGCAGCTTATACGCTTTACAACCATTTAATATTAAAATTATTGCTATACTACAATGGTTACCTGTTCAATCACAGTTGTGGTCCCCCCACTTGATTATCCACAAAGCAATACTTGCAATCCTACAACTGAATAATTAATTAACTTCCGCGATCACCAGTACTTTTTTAAACTATCCATCTCTTCCTCCGACTCTTGTGACCGTAGCCGCGGCCGACTGACAAATAACCGAGCTCCCGCAAACCTCGCTCTTTTATGCGGTTTTCTCGGGGAGGGGGTTGGAGGGGCGTCGCACGTGACTCATCGATCGCATAAAAAGGGGGTTGCTGCCGCGCGCGCGCCATTTCGGTGGCGGAATCGGTCGGGTGAGGAACTATCCGTAAGTCTCTGGCGCTTTTACAACTAACGCTTGTTACTCTAAAATGTGTTTGCACTTAATATGCTAATTAGTCTCTATATTTATGCACGGGACATTTCCTGCACACCTGCAGGTGATACACCTTACAACGGTCTACTATTATACTTGTTGCTACAATACAAGATTTACCTGTCCAATTGGCAATTGTGACCCCACTTAGTCGTGCACGGGATATTTCTTGCACATTAGCAGGTCATACACTTTACAACAGTCTAATTTTATAGTTATTGCTACAGTACAAGATTTACCTGTACAATTGACAATTGTATTCCTACTTATTCGTGCACGGAACATTACTTGCAATCCTGCACCTGAATAATTAATTAACTTCTGCGGCTACCAATACTTTTCTTCGCCTATATGTTTCCCCCTGCTACAACCTTTCGCGGCGCCGCCCGACAAATAACTGAGCTCTCCGAAGTTCTGTTCTTTTATGTCATCCTCTCAGGGGGAGGGGTTGGGGGGGAAGGGGGGGGGCACACAACCCCCATAAAACGGGCATCGGTACCGCGCGCGCGTCATTATAGTGGCGATAGGGCAACAGTAAACAACTATCCGCAAGTCTCTAACACCTAGTCTAACACTTTTTTACTTACGCTTTTTTACTCTAACATATGTTTGCACTTATTATGCTAATTAGTCTCTATATATTCAGACACACTCGTGGACGCCGGTCATATACTCGCCAATTGTCGGAGAGTACACATCTCCCCTTCGTATATTATCATGGCTTCGCACTCTTTACAACTAAAGCTTTTACGCACAAAACATATTTTACAGAAACAATCTAACTCCAAAGTTTGTAAACCGCGTACTACATTGGCTAAGCTTAAGAAATACTACAGTTTTCACCCGTTGTACTTTGCAAAACCTAGCCTGTGCAACACTGCATACTGTACTGATACTGTTTTGCACGCTGTCTTAACTGACATGCTGCAGTATCAACATTTCAATCTTGTTACACCTATTGACGATGCTATCCAATTATTCTTATTCACTATATTACCAGGTTTATATGATCGTTCTTCCTTGGACACATGTCTCATTCTACTGTATCAACTCGCACTGTAAACACCTAGGAGCTCTCCTATCATGCAACTATTATTTTAATTTAATTTTAAAAATAAACTAAAACCTCCAACCCCGAAGCCGCCCCACCCCATTCCCACCGAGCCCCTGCGGCTCCCACTTTTTTAAAAACCCCTCCGGATGACCTTGACCCACTTCCCAAACCCATCCATCACTGTCAACCCACACTTCCAACCCCACACCTGCCACTTCCAACCGCTGACCTTGAACTGGGCCAGGAGTAACCAAAAGACACTACTTTGGTTAAATAATTTTATTTTGCAGCTTTTTGTGACATGTATTTTTTTATGAAATTTACCATTTTTTTAGATATTTGAGATTAAAACTGAAATTTCCGCCATTTAGAAAATGCACTTCGAAAAAAAATTCTTTCAATAAACATTGTTGTAATAAACATGTATGCCAAATATTAACTCAATTCATCTATTTGTTATGTAAATAATAATTATTAAGTTTAAAAAAACAAAATGGCAGCTAGCGGGTTGACAAAGCATTTTAGGACATATGTTAATATGAACTTTTTTGTTTCTTTTGGCTTGCTAAACAACATGTAAAAGTTACGGAAGGTCGAAACTGGACACCCTGTAAAATACTATCAACCTTCATATCTAGATCAAAATAATTAAAGGGGATAAAGGCTTTATGGTTGTGGATAAGTTTAAACAACCCACCAAATGACCCAAACTACACCCAAATGGGTTGCTCCCGCTGTCCCAACCCAGTAAGTTGGCATGGTAGCCACATACTTAATAGTATTTTACATAATGCGGAAGTAGTACATAATTATGAGTAACATCGGCGCTCTTTCGGAAAACATAATTTTTCCTCAACACATTCTTAATTACATTTTGGTGTGTTTCGTTGTGTAAATTAAGTCCTAAGTACTTATTATATTTTAAATAATTCTACTTAAACACATTTCATGTACAACTGGATATACCCACAATTATTTTATGTAAATGTACAGATCAAGTTTGGTGTACTTCAAGATTTATATGCGAGATCAATTGCAAAGCGTTCCACTCTAAGAGGTGGAATTATCAAAAGAGGATTACTATTGTGGTATATATGAATGTGTTATTTCTCATTGAAAATAGACGAATGTGTATAATATAGCTGAGATTAGCTATATGTATGTAGACCATATTTAATGCTACTGCATCGGTATGCATTTTTAACGTTTTTCTACTTTTTCCACCAATCTAACGTATTCAATTCATGTTTATTTTCTTCTTTGTTATTGTACCAATAATCGTTTGAAAATCATTGAACCATCATCATTCCACAACTCTGGCGAAACCCAACACACCAGTGTTTTAAACCAACCACCATTGACTGTTTTGTAACAATAATTGCCGTGTGAAAGACTGAACAGTGAAGAGTGAAGCAGTGGCAACCTGGAGAGACAAGTTGATGAAGGTGTACTTGGTGTAACAATCCGAAACGCGAGTTACATTTGAGTACAAAAGCTTTTATCCAGATCTGACATATTAATGCTGGCTCTGACATTCCCAATGTTATTCTTATAAGCATTATTTTAACAAAGCTGTATGATAACTTAGGCAAAAACAATGTTTTGATTCCGGCTTTTATATTTTTTAACAAGTGTACAACAAAATGCAATACACACTTATAATTGCTACTGATCGGGGGTCTCAACAAAATTTATTAAGTTTTATTTTAGGTCAAGTAACTTTTCACATGGCATTAACTATCCATAATTTTAAACGCGTTGTTTTCCCCATTGGAACACAGCCACATTTTTTTGATTACTTCAACTTGTTTTTTATTAAATTTTTGCCACAGTTAAAGTTGTTTGGACTGAGTTTATTTTTATTTAGCATTCTTATTGTTTGTACGTAGCAATGCGCAATGAGTAAACTAGTTATTATTACTAGTAAACGTGTTGCTCGAAATCGAGCAATTTATTTTAATACAATACAAATGTTACTTTTATCTCTAAATCATTGATGTCCGACCAATCCAATATTGTGAATATCTGCAATCACCAAAACTACACGTATTTACAGCTGATTATTAACATATGTTTAAAATGCTTTATTCAATCCAAATGTTATTTAAAGGGAAATTTTGAGATTTCAATGGTGGATAGCGCCTTTATTTCCCGTCAGATTCTCATCAGTTTTTGGCGGAAACAACTACAGACCAAGCTCTATCCAACGACACCAAAAACTTGAAAATCGGTTGAAAATTGTTGGAGGAGTTCTCAAGACAAAAAAAAACCCTTAGCGTATTAAATAAGTATAGATTTGTTTGTTTATGTATTTTTCCTCCTTCTAAATTCATAGAACTCCTTCAAACTTTCTAATAACTCTCTTTTTTAACAAGAAACTTCAAGTAAAGTATGCTATTGAAGGCAACGATTAACGAGAAGTACTCTGCATAAGCAAACATATACTCGATTTCGCATATGAAGCGATTGTTACTACGTGATAATGATGATCCAAGTTACCAACATCCTCCCCCCCTTCCCAAGACCGGATATCCTTCCATGCCTTGGCTAATGAGCCTACACAGCCTACGGGGAGATGATGTAGTTCTAAAGTGATCATGATTAGTTCATATGTCGGTTTCAGTAGGAAGTAATTAATCAAAAGTCATAAAGGTAAGTTATCGATTGTGCTACGCTTAGGATATTATTTTTCCAAAAAGTGTTAATGAACATCAGGATACTTAAACGTTCTAATGTCCAAGAATTGTTTATTGAGCTCTCTTTAAAAGCAAATACATATAAAATTTGAAGGTTATGAGGTGGAAGATAAAAGACTCTATAATTGATTTGCCGAAGACTAAAGCTCTCAGGGGTGTTGTGATTTTATATTCTTCTTCTTTACGAGAAAAGTATTAGTAAACATTGTTTCATCATTTAATAAAATAATATTTATAAATTAATTTTTCCATTTTTAGCGTATTTCTCTATGGGGAATACGCTATTACGGTAGTAGTCACGGTAAGACATAAGCCCGGGACCATGATACTTAATTGTTTTGAGGTCCCTAGAAGTCAAAACCACCATTCGTTCAAATCTATATTATATGTAATATCTATTCATTACACGGATAAAAATGTATTGAAAAGAACATTAGACAAACTAATATTTTGACTACATAACTAAACATCATTATCGCAATTTTAATCCGACCCTTATAACTGCAAAGCACAAAAGTTACTTTAACAATTACATTCACAAAGCAACTTAATGCAATACTAGTTTTGATAAATTATTTCTAAATAAATAAAAATGCAAACTAATTTGTTACGTTTTTAAGCCAATGACACATTCATTCCACTGATATTTTAGCAATTACAGAAATTCAACCTCCTTTGTCAATTGCAACAGGACTAGTGTCATTGTTACGCGTTAGTCATACAATTTCAGTAACAGTTCCCTTCAGAAACTTGTAACAGGAAATTAAGTTATCAACTCTCCTTTAGGTTATCTTTCAATTTAGTTTTATTGTAAGTAGTATCATTCAGTATAGATGTAGTTGACTATGTCCCATGTTGGTTTAACTCATCATTAATGTATAATTATAGTTCACTGTTACTTTTTACTTATTTATATAGTTATATTTATTATTAATAATTTATATTAATGTGTATATGATCATTGATACTTTATAGTTTAAGATTGAAAATTCAGATTTAGATTCAACAATAAAAATCCTACTTCAAGTCATTTAATAGTAACAAAAATTTTATTGATATTGGATATTATAGTGTATTAAAAATACCTCTACTCGACTTTCATGAATTATAAAACATGTTTGTGGGAGTGACTATACAAGTGGGGTTTGCAACGCATATAATTGTAGCTTGACCGTCCAACGTGCCTACAATTTTCTTCAATATACAACACAATAATAAGGGACCTGGATACTGTTTACTTTTAAAATTTTAGATGCTTTGCTTTTTCTCCGTCTGGTATCTTTTTAGTTATCTAACGTTTTTCACCTCGACTACAGAACTCGCTAATCGAAAAGTTGGTCCGTTCCATTCTACAAACTTAGCACCATATTTATGTATACATACTATAAAAATTTACGGCCAGAAACAGTTTCTTTTCCAATTGTACTGTTTTCAAACATTTCTAATCTCTGTAAGACTGATTTAACCTTTCTTTAACCCATGTATACTGACATCGTAAGTGAGGTGATTCTGAAACTGATTGTCGGTTTGTTCATCAGCTGTTATGCCTTTGCGCTTATGATGCATTTCGGTTTTGTTCATGAAGACATGGCTGACTTGATGTGTTCCTTGAAAGAATGATTTTCTAACTATTCATGTTATCAAATCACTTCTGAAAGGGAGCAGGAATTTTTTTAATCCAAAACAGAATAAAAATAACAGAGACAAAATAATGATTAGCAACTGTGTGAAAGTCGTATATCTCTTTGTTGTATATCCCATCATTGATGACAAATGTGATTTTTCCTTGCCGAATTCACAATCGTCTGCTATATTCAGCGAAATTCTGTAGTGCTCTTCAACGCTTTGACAACCGTTTCGGCTTGTGCTTTTCATAACAACTGGGAGATTGCAATGCTCAGCCCCATGTCTTGTCTGAATGGCGAGATATGCATATTGGCTGACTCCATTACCAACAACCAACATTGACCAAGGGGCAAAGGACATGTTCGATGTTGCCGGGATTTAAAATCCCAACAGATTCACAACATTCATAATGTTGATGAATGTTGATACTCGTAAGATAAGAGGGCCATGGTTAATTCTGGTCCTCTTATCTTAGATCCGTGATGCCACATTCACAAAAATCTGCACGAGAGCAGATTAAGTATGATGAAACGATGTTACACGTGTCAATTAGAATGCCTTAAGGAAAGCATTCGTCGCCTCCAAGTTTTGATTAGGTAAGTAATTTTAGAATTAGGTTTTTACTAAAGTGTATTCAACTATTTAAAGTAACTAGATATTAAGAAGTGGTGAAAGAAGACTAAGAAGTTCTGAAGACGTATTGTTTCAGAACTACTGCGAGGATCAACAAGATTGTGGGTACCAGTGCTTTAATCTACACTCAGTGGGAATCACTTTTGTCATCTACTTGTTTTTGTTAACCCAGGTGATTCAGCAGTACGAAGAGTAAAATATATGAGAACTAACTTACTTATTCTATTTGAAGTTAAATAAAAACCCCCTTTGTAGATTTGATTAAATATGTAGAAAGCAATATGTTACTTAAAAAAATTTACTATCAACATTGTGAATTATATTTCGAAAAGGTAAAATCAAACAAATTAATTTAGTATGTATTTACTTTATAGGACTTGAAAGGAAACATAAATATATAACATTATTTTTCAGATTTTTTTTACTTCGATACTAATTTCTTAACTTCCTTCTCAGCATGAACACATCGGAGAACCTATCCAAATGAGAAGAAAGTAAAATGTAGCAGTTTGGCGCTGTTTGTGGACACTATGGAATTACTATTTATCTAAACTTAGCACTCCTCTGTTCAAAAAAATAAGTTTTGGAAATAAAAACAGCCAATATTATAAAGTAAAGTAGTTTCCCCCCGTATGTACGACAGTAATTCTTATATATACTTTAAAAATCCACTTTGATACAAAGAAACCATAGTTATTACTTTGTAATTATTATTAAATTTTAACTGCAGCACAATTAATTACTGTTAGGACCAATGTGTTTAAAATAGGATCCATTGGAAAGGTGAAATCAGTCCTGTTTTATGGTGTTTTGGGCCAGTTTCATAAAAGTCCTGTAATACAAGCCTTGTAATGCAGGACTTGTAAAATACAGTACTATTCCTGTGAAATCCGTGCCATAAAATGATTTTGCAATTTTTAAATCACTTGTATTTACCAGTGCCTTTACATAAGTATTCAATTTGTTATTTTTTTAATAAGCGATCGAGTGTATTAGAGGCCCTGAAAAGTCGATGAATTTGTTTTCCATGTTTTTACTACTATAAAACTTTCACTAGTGTCTCTTTCATTCAATGAAACAGTGGGGGTTTTATTTAATTTAATTAATAGACAGATATCAAGAAAATTTTACCAGAAGAACAAATAAGAAGTTGTAAACTAATATTATTAATTGTATAAAATGTACTCGGAAGGCGCTTAAAATTAAACATGATTCCTATCAACAGGATTAAACTAATCGTTGAACATCGTCAAATCTTATCTTTAAAATATTTTTAAAAATTTTGGGGTGAAATTGCATAACAGCTCCATTACCGAAACAAGAAATCTGGCACAGTAATTTTTGCGCCATACAATAATTTTTCTTGTATTTTTTGCATGTAAGTTTTACAGGTAATTTTACGATTCTATGATAATCTTTTTGAAAAAGATGTAATTGAAATTTTACAATCCTTGTAATACTCGTACAAGCCTTGTGTTACACAACATGTATAAAATAGGCCCCATGAATGCAATGATATTTAATTTATAGAGCCTGCAATAGAAGCCAACAATAGTTATGATGCAAATAAAATAATAATTAGTTCATTTTGTTTATAATGCAATTAAATCTTTTGTATGGTATTTTTTGCAGTTGTAAAACGTTATGAAACATATGATTGTAACTTAATATACGGGGCTTTAATGAAGGCCCTTTAATATAGGGTTGACTAATAAAGGCCCTGTAGGTTTTATGAAACAGTCCCTATCTTGCTTGTAATTGGTACAGGCGTATGCGTCATATCTTATCAAATTTTCAGCTTTTGTCTGACACCTACTGGCCGACGAAATTCGTCATGATTACATTATACTGTAACTACGATGTGGAAGGTTCGTGAAATTGATTAGTTTATGGGAATGTATGACATATTCGTGTAGATCAGGGATGATATGACACATTCTGTACTGAGATTTTTTTGGTTTGAGGTAATTATTGTTTTATGAACCGAAATTCTGTCATTTACATACTGATCATACACTTTTTTTTCTTAAAAATATTAAAGCAGAATTATAATTGTAAGATACAAAATGTAGCATGTAAGGGCCCGACACTTGTAGGCAGGCGTTTAGTGCACGATTAAAGTCTGCCTCTAGAGGGTGGAAGTTTAACAAGTAACTACTTCTGTCAGCGAGCTTCCAAATATCGCTGGGTGAACAACTCAGACCAGGCTAACAGATGAAACTCTTTACCAACAAAGAACTTCAACTGACCGTATTATCACAATGGTTTTACGTCTTGTTGTGTTATTTATCCTACTTAAAACTCTTGTTCTTTGCAGAAAATTAGTTTTTATCATTAATTTTAACCTCTAGATTGTTTGATGCCATTCTATACAATTGTATCTTACCTTAACAATCATATTGTTTAGACACTCTTAAGATAGATTTCGAGGTTCGCAAAAACCATAATCAGTTAGGAACCAGATTGACCAAACAAAAATTTAATTTCTATCCAGAAAAAAAAAACAAAAATAATGAAAAAATAAAATTGTTTGCATAGCAGTTTAATATCATTCCTTTTTTAGTAATTTTTTGCTAATGGCAAATAAAATAAAACAAGTAGATTATAACCATTAGAGACCTACATTTAATTGTAGAACTTAATAAGATAAAACATTAATAGATCATAAAATTTATTATTTGTAGAATGTTATTGTTTCAGATATTCAGTTTTCATAATTACATATACATTTCAAAGTATACCTTACGATATGAAAAATTAGATTCATATACTCAATACTTTTTAACACCAATATTACTAGTTTTATTTATTTATTTTTATCTCAAAATAATAAAGTAGGATAAATCAAATAGTAATAATTAATTTATCTTGATGGTCTTTTGCAAAGATACTTCAAAGCGTTGATTATACAAATCACATCAGATTTCGTCTCTTTTACAAAACGTGACTTTAATAAACGGTATCAGTTAACTGACACATACTTTCTCCCAACAATATAAAAAAGATGTTAAAAGCTTCAAACATTAATGTCTTGATGACTCAGTCGGATAGCTACCGGCTGAGCAGCGCTCGTTTGACCCTACGCGCGTCTGTGACTTTTAACAACGTACTGCGTTTACCGCTAAACGAAAAATTGAATTTTCTCCGCAACCACTTGACGTAGGGCAATAATTTAAAATACTGGATTATTTAGTTTTTTGAGCTTTATTTAATGGTGATAAGTAAAATTTATTTCAAGACAACAGCTATTTTGAAAATCCAAAAAATAGTTTTTTGAAACACTTTTTACTTCATAACTTTTGAACGCGGATTTTCCCGGAGATGCAGGTGGTGTCATTTTATTCACCATTTTAAGCTTAATAAACCACAAAATTTTAATCAATATCGTTAGAGCCGTTTTTGAGAAATTTTGATTTTTGATGATTTTTGAGGGTTTTTGTGGGTAAAATACCCTTAAAAATAAAAAATTAAAAAAAATGAAAAAAACGCCTGGAATTATCGTGGGTTTGAACCTAAATACCAAGTTTCACCAAAATCGGACCATTGGGGCATTCTCTAGCTCTGTTTACATCCTGACACACACACACACACACACACACACACACACACAGACATCACTCTGAAACCCCCTTTTTTGGACTCAGAGGGCACCAAAACGGATAAATTTACCAACGACTCAAATTTTAAAATGTTGACAAAACCAATACTTTCTCCATATATACATTTATAGGGGGAAAGTGGGCTCCAAAATGGATATATACATCATCAAAGGAATTGGAAATTTTTTACGAAAACAATACTTTCTCCATATACTATGGTATAGGGGGAGAAAGTAAAAAGCGACATCCGGACACGTTTGGTGAACGTGTTATTCATTCCTCATAATCAAACATCGACACGTTGTAAATCGTGACGAAAACCGCAGTGGAATTGTCATTGGTTACATTGAATTTTAAACGTATAATGGAACGGACGTACTTGAGTTATATAACATTTCATCTCCTTAAGTAATGTAATTTTTTTGTACTTATTGTATTTTTTAACATTTATAATAGAGGGTGTGTAAAATTACTGGGTCGGTTGAATATTTTTCAAAATATTAAAAAAAGCTACAAGACTATCCACAAGGTTACTGGTCATAAAAATCTATTTTATCACATATTCCATGATCCGCTACTTCTTCAGGGGGGCGGCACGGTAGGAGTCAAAAGAAAATGTAATCAAAGGTTTATATGCATATAAAAAAAAAACTTTTTATTAGTAGAGTATAGAGTCGCAAACTTGACCTCAAAAGGATGGCCGAGGCAGGCAATAAAACTTTTCATGAAAATCGTATTGCTGAAAATAAAACAAGAATGTAATAACTCAATACACTCGACCTTTTGAGGTCAGGTTATGAAAAATTGCTCAAAATGCAAAGCTCCTTGAAATGATGTATTCATGACATAGGCCAATGAAGTTTTCCTGACGACTTCCACTGGGGACGCCCCTAAAGAAAGTCGTGGAAAAAATTTCCTTGGCCTACGTCATATCACACATGATTTTGAAGGGCTTTACGGTCAAAGTAATTTGTCACAAACCTGACCTCCAAATGTAGAGTGTCTGGAAAATTATTGTTCCTTTTTTTTAGCAATATGATTTTTATGAAGTTTGATCGCTTACCATTCTTGACTAGGTCATCCTTTTGAAATCGGGTTCGCGGCATTGTCCTCTATTCTCAGAGACCTTTAATTTAATGTACATATTAACCTATCCCTACTTTTAACATTTTCAAATGACTCCTTGTGGACCGTCCTTCCTTGGAGATCCAAGGACAATGAGTACTTAAGGAAGTAGACTTTGTCACTCAAAATCAATATGCAAAGTTTTAGTTTTATTACTTTAATACTTTTAAAGCTAATATATCGTTTCCAGACTTTTCCACCATGTATAAAGTAATCTGTTAGTTGACTAAGCCGTTTTTAGCTTTTATTAATTTGGATAATTGTTTTTTTCATTTCATCAGTACAGTGTCCAATAATAGACATTTTTGCTGCTATTTTATTACATAAAATCCTCAATTCTCGCTTGCAAACATTTTAAATGCCTGTCTCATAAACTATTTAAATAAGGAATTTAATAAAATAGAAACATATTTAACGAGAGGACCCTGTTTTGAGTAAATCTTTATTTTTCTGATGACATGTTTCGGGACTTATCCCATCTCCATGATCATATAAGTTTACAAATATCTAACCTAGTTTTTATTTTTATAAAGCTATAATATTAATTATCAGGTGTTTAACATTACTGTCACAATTTCTTTCATTAGTTTTATATATAACTGTTTTTTTACGAAAATTAGATTTTTTTAATTTGATTATTTATGAGATCTTGAGGGGTTTCTTTACATGCTTTAAATATTTCTAGTTCCTCTTGGGCATTCATTTTTTCTCTTTTAGGCATGTAGTTTAGGATGTATTAGTTATCTTTAATGATAGAGTAATTGTGGTTGGCAGACAGGAGGTGTTCCGCAAAATTTGATTTTATAGTTGTTCTGTTATTACTTCTTAATGCTTGTACTATGTGTTTTTTTTTAATCTGGGTTGGAACGACCACCTGTCTGCCCTATATAAAACTTACTACATTCCGATCATTTGATTTTATATGCCCCTTAATGAGTTTAGTCATTGATACATCTTTTTTCCTTTTACATAGTTTTTTAATTAAATTGAAGGCATTAATTTGGATAGAAAGTCTTATATTTAGATCTGTTTTCTCAAAGGTTTTTCTTATTGCTTTATTTATTATTCTGTTGCAAGGTATACTTTTATAAAGTGTTTGTCTTGGATCTCTGTTTTATTGTTTGCTTTTCAATTCTTCATTTTTGTAATATTCTTTATCATTCTGTCGATAATCATTAGTTTGTAACAGTTTTAATTTACTAAATATTTTATGGTATTTTTTCTTTGTTGTATTCTTCTTTTGTATTCGGCACATCTAATAATCGGTTTATCATTGAACGGAAGACAGCCATCTTTTACTTCCATGCGTGGTTAGATGTTGATAGGATCAATAAGTCAGTATCAGAGGCTTTCCTATTTATCTTAAATAGGTGGTTATTTCTTTGTTTGGTAATTTTTATGTCTAAAAAGTTTATTAACAAAACAATGTTTTATTTACCAAAATACTAGCAGCCCCATTAACTGATTGCTTTATTGACATAAGGTATCTAATATATCAATTAATGTTTATACTGAAATTACATTAAGGAACCAATATCCGCCGGGTGGGATTGAGAACAATATAGTGAATATCGGCCCCGCTGGACACTGTTAGTGTAGGGCAGCGTCCCGGCTATGGGTTGTTTATATCGCCCCGCTAGATAGTGCGAGTGTGGGGCAGCGTCTCGACTATGGGTTGTTTATATCGGCCCCGCTAGACAGTGTGGGTGTAGGGCAGCGTCCCGGCTATGGGTTGTTTATATCGGCCCCGCTAGATAGTGCGAGTGTGGGGCAGCGTCTCGACTATGGGTTGTTTATATCGGCCCCGCTAGACAGTGTGGGTGTAGGGCAGCGTCCCGGCTATGGGTTGTTTATATCGGGGCCGCTAGACAGTGTGAGTGTGGGGCAGCGTCCCGGCTATGGGTTGTTTATATCGGCGCCGCTAGACAGTGTGAGTGTGGGGCAGCGTCCCGGCTATGGGTTGTTTATATCGGCGCCGCTAGACAGTGTGAGTGTGGGGAAGCGTCCCGGCTATGGGTTGTTTATATCGGCGCCGCTAGACAGTGTGAGTGTGGGGTAGCGTCCCGGCTATGGGTTGTTTATATCGGCGCCGCTAGACAGTGTGAGTGTGGGGCAGCGTCCCGGCTATGGGTTGTTTATATCGGCGCCGCTAGACAGTGTGAGTGTGGGGCAGCGTCTCGGCTATGGGTTGTTTATTGCTGTGGTTTATTCACCCTGAGCCTTTAATGCTATAAGCTCACATGTGGACCGAATGCACTGTGGGCATATAACTGCCGCCACCGCCACCGTCACTGCTTTAATGAAAGTCTTTTCATAAAATAGAGACGGATTTATTTGGATGGAACAAAGGTGCATAAATACTAACCAAAGAGTTAATTATACTTAACTGTAAAGTTTATTAATAGTACAATTAATTATACTTCTATTTCATACATTTTTGGAACCAATATTTAACATTTAGAATTAAATTATTGTGTTATTGAAAAGTGTTAAATCTAAGTTCTGTTAATTTTATCAATTTTTCTTTGGTAATTTCATCTAAGTCGATGTTCTTTGCTTTTAAGTGTTATCAAATATTCAATATTTAAATTTTCTACACGTTTGCCCACGTGGGCAAAGTATTGCAATGCAGTGCATTTTTAACTGTTTGTGTAAGTGTTATGTGTCGTTTATTTTTATATTTGAACTTTTGACTCGACTTCATCTTCAAGATATTTTATCAATATTTTATCAATTTGAATTCGACTTGTGTAAATAATAGAAGACACTAAAGACAGCTTAGAGCCGAAATACATGTACGCCATTCACAACAAAGGATTGTATGACTAAGTCTCATTATAAATTCAACAATCCACACTACTATACAAATCAATATATAGTAGTTTTCATCACTAGGAGCAAAAGTGGGTCTTTTTGGTGCGCAATCGTGTTTTAAAAACGAGGCGCAGCCGAGTTTTTAAAAACGATTAAGCATCAAAAAGACACTTTTGCTCCGAGTGATGAACAACGTTTTTTATCATAATGCAAAATTAGACTTTTTGATCATTAAAAATTATAACTATAAAGATTTATTTTCGAGGTTATATTTACAAAGTTAGTAAGATGCAGTGTTTACATTTATGTTATTTACAAACAATGCTCTTTAAACGTTTGAATTTCAAAATTCTGCAACTAAACATTAATAAATGAATAATAATATACATAGCAAACAGCTGACTTTTCAGTACTAGGACCTAAAAAATTCTCCAGATGATTTTTCAGTCCTAGGACAATAAAGAATCGGTTTTGGTACAGTTGAGAGAACAAAAAATAGGCTGATTTCGTGCAGAATGATAAAAAAATAATTATCAATAAGCTCATTACTTTAAGTAGCCTAGCTTGGGAATAATCAAGATAAAGAACAACATATTTGCTAGTAGCAAATGAAACTATGAGTTTCTCTCCCTGAACTTTGCTTTTCTCGACTAAACGAAACTGAACTCGTAACTAATTGTTAAAGAAACAAAAGTTCAAAATTTCAACGATATCAGTTTGAACAATAATATGACACAAGTACTCTGATCCCAATATATGTAATTTAGAATGAAGTGAAGTAAGTTTACATCCAGTGACAGTGGAGTTGCAAGATAAAGGCACCCTTGGTACCGGGACTGCCTCGGTTAAGTGAATAAAGTAACGGTAAAATGTAGGCTACAGTGAAATTATAATTTATTTCTATTTCTGACGAAAATTTTTATTTTACTTAAAACCAATATAAAAAATCAAAACTTTTATCCATAAATCGGTATAACTAACTATAAAACTAAAATGTTTTTTACATTGTATTTCAACGAAGAAAATATACTAGTTTCACTTTTTAAATCCCAATGGCGAGAGATAAAATCAAAAAACATTTGAATTCACTTTACCGTGGAAAAGGAATAAGTAATAAAAGTGGTTTTAACAACTCAAATGCTATCAGATTTAGCATTTGCTCTCAGGGGGCGGTCGGGTTCTCTGTATGGGTTGTTTATTACGCCAGGTTATTCATGTTGAGCCTTTAAACCCATAAGCCTAACATGCGGACTGAATGAAATGTGGATGCATTACTGTAGCTTTTCCTTTTAAATTAATTATGTTGACTTATTATCCAGTAATTTTTTTTTTTTTTTTTGTAAAATTATTATCTATGGAATGCTATGTGACACAAAAATTATTCAGTTTACTCTACATAGTATTGATGGGACCTTAATATAAATTCATATCATAGAATCAAAAGCCACATAAAGAAAGTGCATAATAGACTTCCATGCAACTTGATCATTGTAATAAATATGTGGCTACAGTTTTTTACTGTTTTAACGCTTAGAAAAGAGCCTTTCAGTTTAAGTTGAATTCCATAGCACCATTTTATTATACATTATAAGTTTATATGAGGTGCCTACATTGCACCATACTAATTAGATTGTGTTTACGTTTTATACTTTTAACGAGTATTCTTATGTTATATCATGTATTACTATCAACTGCTGTTTAAATTGTTAATTCAATCAAAACTATTTCCCATGTTAATCCCAAGGGCAAAAAAAAACTTTAATGGCTGCCTGTACAATTTATAATAGACATATCTCCAATCGAAAACCTTACTGCAAAACTACGAAATGAGCCAAGTTCTTTACATCAAAATTTTTTTAATTGGCTTAGAAATGAGAATGAGTTTCGAGAAAATACACTGCTCGTATTCACGGATACTGTGAATACAGGATATCATGAGCTAAAAATGTTTTAAGACAGGTAATTGATTTATTCAGTCCAGTACAATATAATTTTTCCATCTACATATTAAAAAACTTATATTTTTTCACATATTAACATACGACAAAACCCTTTTTCAAAAAAATTAAATGGTTTATTGTTATAGATTATTTGATGAAAATTATATAAATTTGAAAACATGTAGATTAAAAATCCTCCAATTAGGCCAATAAGTTATATTTCTATATTTATAGACAAGCATTAAAAGTTTCTATATATAATCATAGTTCTGTTTTTGGTGTGCACCGTAGGAAGAATGTTAGTGTCCTGTAGATGAGCCGAAACCCATTATAATTTACATTGGCCCTTAAGGATACCTACACATTACAGGCTGTCAAAGAGTCAATCTTAGTCTTATAACAAAGCGGCGATTGATTGAATAATTGAATTTTGAAATATGACATAAGGAACATTAGTTTTAGTTTTATAATATTTTTAAATTGACTAGCTCCAGATCAAGAGAAACTTTGGTTGAGTTTTTACTAGTGGGCCTAAAGTTGAGTAATGTAAATGGTCATCAATGATATTTATTAGTTTAATATACCAATGTGCTGATATAACTTGTAATGAAGTGTAGGTAAACTTTCCCAGTAATATCACACAATTCATTTTAATTACAATATGATTTTTAGTATTTGCCATGCAAAAAAATTACACTAACCCTAACTTACCAATCAATCATAAAGAGTTTGGTTTCCATCTGAGTTTTCACTTGATTAGTAATGAGTAAGTGTTTAGAGGCAAGATGTTTCTTAATATTTTTAATGGTTACAAACTGGACCTAGCTGCCACTGATTGTTTGGCTGTTATTAAATGACCCTGTCTAAATCCCAGTTAATCTTATGAGATAAAAAGATATCACAAGTTAATATACAAACGGTTTTAAGGCTAATAATTGATTTATTCAGTCCACTTAACCTTTTTGCTTTCGTATGCGTTGCTTACAAGGCATCACGTCTATTTTACATGTATGAGTGAAGCCCTAAAAATCAAAAGCCAAGGTGCAGGAGAAAGTGGTCATATTAGGTAAGCATCGCACATAATAGTGAGTACATCTGTTAGTTTCAGACCCTTGAATAAATTATGCACCGTGTAAAAAATCTCTGATAAGGACTGTGCCATTAGGATTGAATTCACTGAGGCTATTTTGGACGGAAGGAAGACTCCCTGAACCTCATAAAAAATGTATTTTGTCAGGTGAAGCTGTTACCATGTTGACGGATTTGTGAATAGGAATAATTGAAATTACTAGTAAGAAGAGAAACCATGTGTACGATTCTGCGTCGAAAGAATGCAAAGAAGGCCTTATGATCCTTGACCAACACCTCACATAGCGAAATTTTATTCGAGATTGGCGAAATGTCGTAACATATTAAAACTTAAACAGTATCGTAATATAATTTGCAATTGAGTTAAATAAGTTTTTTAGAAAAAAATTTAAAAAATAATTTTAATTGTGTTACAAATTGCTATCATATTTTAAATATATAACAGTCTATTGTACACGTTAACTAAATGTTAAACCAGCAGTGATTTGTATAAGAAAGTAGTTGAAAACTGTTATTAAATTCTATAAAATTCCTAAATCAGAATTGAAACACTAGGTGTTTTAAATAACATTATAGTTACAAAATAGTTTTTAACTCAAATCATTTCAGTTGTTCCAAAAAGTTTGAAACAAAATATTTTTCTTATATATGCTTCCCATGTATGGCTAAGCATGAGAATTATGTTGCTTTCTTAAATGCAAAGGTTTTAGAAAGCTTTGCCAAAGTCAGTACAGAAACAAGTTATAAAATAATTATGTAAAATAAAGTTCAAAGTAAAGTCTCAGTTCTTAAACCCCATACGTTACCTGAATGTAAAAATTGATATTTTGAACTATCTAAACCATACGGCAAGTGAGCGCAACAAACAAGCTCACCTGAAGGACAAAAAAATCCTTAACTAGTTATTGCAATTTATGTACTGTTGCACAATAAGTCGACTAGTTTTTTATATTGTAAGAACAAAGATGTTTTTATCGTTAAACCCAATCCATATCCATAGCAATCATTAAAAAATTTCAATCAATTTCATCAATTCAGCAATCATTTACGACTATGCCATCGAAACTAATTTTCCAGCACATCATGAACCTAGAACACTTAGAAACAAAATAAAAAAATTCCTGATTAACAGAGCAGAAACATTTTTAAAATTCATCCCAGTCATCCTCCTAACTTCCATGATGATAATCCGTGTTTTGATTCGATTAAAAATGCATGTGTGAAGGAGTTTCAAAAAAGGATGGAAGATCTTGAAAATTATGACATGCTCGAAAACCTGTTACATGAAATAGTTGGAGATTAAATAAAAAGGCTTCCCCCATGGAAGGACGATATCATCTGATTTCGACATCTAAATTGTAGAAAGAAATCAACGAGGCTTGTTCATAGAAGATGATGAAACAGTTTGAATGGAAAATTCGTAACGGCTGTAAATGGTGTAGAAGAAAGTTTGGAGTCTTTTCTTTTGGCAACGACAGCGACCTCTTGCCTCTCCAACAGATTAAACATTCATATTCATATAGTGATTTACTCTATAGTTCTATGAGTATACCGAACCATTACTCATAAACGATTTAAGAAAACTGAGACTTGTCAAAAATATTATAGATTCTTATGAAATCTAATATTGAATGCTTGATTGGATGTGACGATAGCTATACCAAATTCAATGTACCCCGACCCTGGATTTCTCGTTCTACCCATTAAATATATGTACAGACATGTACAACATTTAATCCAAATTCTAAATTAATTAAAATTTGAATTCCCAAAAAAAGTAAAACAACGCAACACCTGTCAGTACTGTATAGGCACCGCAACAGTGTAAATATTAGGTATATTAGATATTAGGTCTACTTAATTAAATTTTATGTCTTCAAATTCACCTTTATACCTAAAACTCCATGTATTGCCAATGTAAACAACACCGAATAAATAGGGACATCCCATGTTAAAAACTTTTGACGAAAAACGGAGGAAATAAAAAGCTCTGATGCTAGGATTACATCTCCTTTTTTCCACGGGAGCGCTCTTTATACCTTCAAAATGTCAAAATAAGTATATTTGTTTGCACAAAAAAAAAAAAAAAAAAAAAACAATAGCAAACTTCTAAAATTTGTTTAACATTCTGATTCCATTCAACCAAACAGCATGATCCTTGATCCAGTGTTTTGAGAGCGGCTTTCTCTCTTCTTCATAAGAACCCTACTCATTTAGTTCTTTTACATTAGTATTAGTATTACTCCGTCTATATCCAAACTACGTGAAAGACTGAGCAATTTATAAACCTCGTTGGTTTAAACTACTTATTGTGTGTTGTGAAATACACATCTTTTTGTCAGAACGTGCAATGTAAGCTAAATTGGGAACTAAAATTAGTTTGCAATGGTAATAAGAAGTATTTTAAGATTTAAGGAACAAAACTCGTTCTGTAATAATATGCATCAATTATTTTAATATTCATATTTAGAACCAAGAATTAGTTTACTTTACTCACTGTATTTAGGCTAGCGAAAAGATAAAGGGTTAGATATGAATGAGTCTGTATTTAACATTTTAAGTGTTGCCATCTATATTGAAAATGAAAAACTGTCTAATCCAGCTGATTAAAAAGCATAGATAAAAAGGTAGCAATATATTCCATAAGATTAACATTGAATATTTCTTTTACTATGAGGCAGAGCCTCTTTCACGAACGTTGCTTTAGAGCAGCTAAAATCGTTCTAATTGCACCATTTAGCAGTAATAAAAATTTGTATATAATTTACTATAGCCCTTATTGTGTCAAAAGAGATTAAATATTGCTATTTTAGCTTAACTTGGCTACTTTGACGAACTATGGGGCAAAGCCCTAAGGTCGCTAAGGTTATTAAAGTTGCAATGAACCTTCACACCACTCTAGTCTATGACATGAAAAAAATTTAGACCATCAGGTAAAGTAGTTGTCCCGTGAAAAGAGGACACAATAGGACCCATGAGCGTTACAGACACAGTGACAGACAAAGAGAGAGAGAGAGTAACAGAGGGAAACACATTTAGATGACACCGATTTTGGATTCTGCGATGCATAAAAAGTAAAAATAACCAAAAATTTCAAGATTCTAAACAATGTACAGACAAAACTCTAATTTTATTAATATAGAAGATTATCAATTATACAAATTATTGAAAACTAATAATTATTATTATTTAGTTTCCAGACTTTCATTATTTACTCAGCAGGGATGACATTAAAGGTTTAGAGGTTTGTCTCCAAATACCCTCAATCTGACGAAAGAAGCCTTCCTGTATGTGGATGAGTTTAATATCTATCTACGCTTTTTTTACCAACTGATTACAATGAATTTACATAACTGATGAAAAATTTTCAGTACCTTCTATGTTAAATTGTGATTGATGCCATTATAATAAGTCTGTGAATGTGGATCAACACATTTTATTATTCCTCATTCCATTCCATTGTAAAGCTTGAAGCTGTGTTTTTTTAGTACTGTTGCCATTTTTTAATACTAAATTAAATGATCATGCTTACTTAGTTTGTTTATCACATTACTCTCATTTTCCCTTACTACCATTCTTACGGGGAGAATGGTCACACCACAGAGTAAGTAATACATACAGAGGTAAACTTCTAATGGAAACCGTGTTGCGGTAAATATTTAGTTCATATTTTTGTCAAGAGGTAGCGTTTGCATCGCTATATCTGCTCCAGACGCCTTATCACTGGGGTGTGAGAGAGATGGTGAGAGACGTCACCCAAGGTTGTTTATTAAACAACATCTGGACTCCCGGTGATAACTCACCGTGTACGAATCTCGCTTCGGGTGTCCCGGGCCAGCCAGCCAAGGCTTTTGTTGACTTATACGGTCGCTTATTAACATGTCATAGCGAACGGAATTTTTTAATTTATTTTCTTGACAAATTCAAATAATTTTGGGTAAGCTCGTAGTTAGAAAAGGCCAAATTGATCAATTATTTTTAAATTATTTAAATTTAAACTATTTAAATTTAAATTATTTAAATTTAAATTATTTAATTGTTTTATTATTGTTGTAGAATTTGATAATTTTAATAAAATTTTGTAATAGTCATATACAGCTTAGAAAAAAGTAAGGAACACTTTGTTTAAAAAAAACTAGTTTACACATATTTTAATAAGTAATTTATATTACTTGAATAACCCAAGTTTTTTTACTAAAATCGTCTTTTCAAACACGAGTAGGCTGTTAACAGTAGGCCCTACTGTCTACAGTAGTTTATTGAATACCCTGAACAGTCTATATGGAGTAAAAATTAATGTTTAAAAGTACGCAATGGTATGTGTGCATCAAAGTGAAGGCCTTCCATTAGTAGAGAACACCGCAAGTCCAATAAATCGGTGGGTATGTCGAAATGGTTGGCGATCAAACTTAAAAACTGCAACATGAAAATCACATTTCAATAACAAATTATTATTGCACAAATTATTATTGCGACATATTCAAACTTTTATGGCCGCGTTGTGAAAAAATGCTTATACAACGACCCTTTTAAGAGTACCCACCATCTTGGATTTTTACTCACATAAAACTAATGTTTAAGTTAAAAAATTAGTCCGCTACCCCTATAATAATGGTTAAAATAGATTGATCTTCAAATCATTTTAAAGGGAACTTAAATACCTATTAGACTATGAAATAAAAGATCGTATACGGTATGTGCCAAAATAAACAGTACTGAAACTGAATCCGCTGGAGTTTGAATCATGATTGATCAGACAAAAAAACGTACGACTGTCCGAGGGTTGCCTCAAACTGGACGGAGGTCATACTGAACATGTTATTAATTCATTTTAATCTATGGTGCTCACTTTTACTAGTATATTTTGGTGAAACTGTTACATGTTTGGCGCTTTATGTATTATTGATATTTTGATTAATAAACAACAAAGTATTTTCAACAATTTTGTTAGAAGGAAGGTGAAAACGTTTTTTATTTGTGTAATCTCGTAAATCGCTATATAATCGTAATTTTTATTTATAGACCCCTTGGTAAAATAAAATTGAATAAGTATGAATCCTTTTGACCTATAAAGGCGTAGTGGACGTTTCAAATTTGACATTAGATTTATGGGAATAAAAATCCAAGGTGGCGGGTACTGCCGACTCTTTAACATCGTTTAAAAAGCTGCAACATGGACTCTATGTAAACTTTCAATACTTTCAACATACAAATTTCATTGTCTTGTTTTTCTTACAATTGAATGGATGTTTTCGCTCCTGTCACATTTTGTTATTTATTCGTAACAAAAGTTTAACACATCACCTCAAAGTAGATTATCTTCACTCACTGTTAATATTCGTCTTGATTTCGTGTAAACAAAGCAGACTTTTTCTTAATCACTACATGGAGAATTTTTCAGAAGAATCTTTTGAAAATATATCTTTTTTATACATTTCCCATTTTGTTGTAAAGTTTTTGACCTGCTACTTTTTTCCTTAGTATGTAGGACAAACGTCTTTGATTTTAACTCTATCCTATAATTTTGTAATCTATGAAATGAACAAAAAGCTTCTGAGAAAATTCAGCCAACACTCCGTTGCCTGATATACTTAAGTTTTAATTAATACATAATCTTCCCTCAGTACGATCTTATGACTCTTCTTGTTTTAAAATTAACCCAAAACACGTTTTAATGTAAATAAAGAAGGCGTTTCTCAAACCACAATTCATCGCCCTTTGCGCCCCTTTCACGATCAGAATATTTTTTTATGACTTCCATACACGCCCAGTTAGCAAACCAGAAAGTTTATGGTTTTTATTACAATTTAAATTACCATAATGATAGTAAAAACCAGCAGTCAATTTGTAACAGTTTGTAAGGTATATAACGCTTCTAATAGAACTTTTAGTCGCTCAAAACTCAAAGCCTAAAAACGTCTCATTATAGTACTACTACTCTAAGTATACTTCTTGTCAATTAGTTATTAATAGTTCTTCAATCAAATTTTATCATCTGTCTCTCATTTTAAAATCAAACCATAACACATGTTTTAATTCAACAAAGCAGACGTTTTTCGAATCCCCATGCTATTCTTATGGAGGAGGTTTTACGTTATTTCTAATTTCCTGGTAACTTTATGAACGCGCCGATAATTTCCCCCCGTAATGCATGGGACCGATACTTTTAATTTGAGACCCCTACCTCTTCCTGCAATTTCATTGCAGGAAAAGTGTTGTTCATCGTTGTCTGATTGAAACATTTCAATCAGACAACGACCCTGAACAATCTGATGTAAAAGACGTTATTGAAGACTTCTCTCAGCATGGGGAAGCGGATGATTCAGTATTAAGAGCTAGTGCCGTCACATATTTGAGTGGAGTGGTTTTACACCATTTGGAAAAGAAATACCACTGTAATGATTGCTCTAAAGCTTTAAGTAAAGAAAACAGAATTCTCGAAAAAAATGATGAACTGTTAGTTCATTTTAAAGCATACAAGACCAAAGTTCCCTCTGATTTTGGTAATTTGAAAGTGCCAGCAATTGAATTTCGAGCTGTAATGGACATTTGCATGACTGTGTTTGAAAACAATATCAATAGACTGATAACAAAAAACAATGTTAAGAAAACTCTGGTTTCTTTATGTGTTTCTACAGTCAGCGAAGAGTTTTCAAATTGGTTAGTCCAATGTCACACTCACAGAATGTTTTGTATTGAAAAGATTGTATTAATTAAACTGCAATATGAGGTTAAAAGGCGCTCATGCCTCTAAGGTTTAACTAAACCAACTCAAAAACGGAAAGCACACGAGATTAATATTGAAGAAGTGCAGAAAAAAAGTAAGGAGAAAGCTGTTTCATTAAGTGCAAAATTAATGAGTTTTTATTTCATTAATTCATTAATGTGTGTTTGAGTGCCGACATGTTGGATTTATTTTCCATAAGGGCAATGCTAAACTTGTCCCCGGCATTTGTCATAATTTCTTTATTTTTGGTCTGATTGATTTAAAATAAATAACGTTTGAATCACAATTAAATTCACCGTTAATTTTGCGAGATCGATTCTTTGTAAATAATATATGAAATTCTGCATACAATGTTTTAAAAGTAGTAAAAAAAACTTGTTTTGTTATTTTAAGTTAGTAAAAACACTATTTTTTATCAAAAATCCCTCTCGCAAACCAAATCTGCCTTTATGAACGCTTTATTAAGAGCTATAAACCATTATTTTCTGATTACAAATAAAAGAGTTATTTGGTTCCCCGTTTAACATTGCTCTTATGGGTGAAAGACGGAATCTGAATTGACGCCAACGCCCTCTTAAATTATGTAAAAAGTATAGTAGGCTATAGCTTAATTTATTATGCACACTTCACCATAGGTGCTCCATTGTTTAATACTATAGTAAACTGTAAACCGTGCAATGATTAGAGCATATTACATTCTGTACTATAGTTATCCTGGACTAATTTTAAGGACTAAAATTGTGAAGTTAGTTCGTGATATGACACTAATAACATAAATATCATTTTTAGGTATTGGGTTCATAGAAAATTCACTTCAAGTTAAAGAGAATTTTATAAGCCATAAAGTTAGGCCTAAGTTTTTCAAGTTAACTGAATATTATAGCTTTGCTGGCATTATTTTAGATTTAAAATTTAATTTGAAAAACATATAATGATGCACAGTGTTTCAAACTTTGTCGAAGTGTTTCAGTACTTCGTGTAAAAAGTTTCATACTGTAAAAATTGGACACGGATTATGTTTTATTTAATTTTATGTATTTAAAAATGTACTGCATTACAATCCTTAAATGAAATTATTATTTTAAAACACTGACGGTGAAAAATTTTAGTTAGCCCTTTATATATTTTTCTACTGAAAAAATCACCTTAATATGATTATTTTGCATTTATGTACTTGTATTTCCCTATAAGGTCTATTTATATTAGCTCACAGAGACATACTTCTACATACATTCTATCGGAAGTGAGCCCAAAGAGATAAATCATCTATTTTTCATTTATATATTGACGTTTTTTAGAATGAATTAAATAAATTAGGTCTATTGCACAGCATAATAAACAATTTACCAATCTTTGTGTTTTTTTTAAATAAAACTTATTGTTATAAATTATTGAATTTTGTACCGAAGTGCATTCAATGCCTAGATAAAGCCCCACTCACGTCTCATAGCATTATTTGATCATTAATAACAAAGTAAACTCTAGCCACTATTAGGATATCGCGGGCCCTACATCTGCACCAACATCTGCTCCGGCGCCGTGATGTCTGGTTGAGCTCTGGAGCGACAGCGCTGCTGCCATCTAACGGCAATTAGGAGAACTACGTCGACCATCTTTTTCGAGTTCGGGACACCCGGTGTCCCCATCTAAAGCACAACACTGATCTTCCCTCTGTTAATATTACTTCTCTGTGGTCACACTCAACATTTGAAAGGTCTCCAACAACTGCCAGTCTGCGAAGGAAGTCAACCCATCAGTGGGTGAGTTTAAAAAAAAATCCATTTACATTTTGTTCACAAACAGTAATTAACAATAAATTTACAGATCTGTTTAAAATTTGCAACACCTGCCATATTTAATTGTACTTGGTTTCAATAACATTAAAATCAGGGGCGGCTCGTGAGTTTTTTAGCGCCCGTGCAAAGACCTAATTTGCCGCCCCCATCGCTTTCCAACACCATGCTATTCACGAACACCCCCCTCCCCCCACCATCCGTTCACCAGACCCTGCTCCCTTTTTAGTAACACATGATAAAAATGACACTTACGTGCTTTACTCCAAATTCACATGCAAGCTCATAATGTTGGAAAATATTTATTTTTAAATACTTAATTTCCAAGAGTCTCTTGGAATTAAGGCTCCGGTCTACCTGAGCACAAATGACGATACCAAATGCCGCCTCGCGACCGTAGCGCTAGGCGAATTTGATGGATGCAGAGGTTTACGGGAATCGTTTTTTTAAAATTAACTAATTATTATAGAGATTGACTCTCAACTTTTTTATAAAAAGTAAAAAAAGGATCTCGCCTTCTCTAGTTTTAGAATTTTTAAATAAAATTTCTAATTTCAGCTATAACTGTCTAAAATCATCGGTTTTTTTCGATTTTTAACTGAAGTTTTCCACTAGTATTGATGAAACTACCAAAGTGAGATTGCCAAATTGTAAGAAAGGAAATTTAGCACCGTTATTCTTCTTTAATATGACCACCTTAGTTATAGCTCTACGCTGCATTTAGCAGAAGATAACAGGGTTCTAAAAAAACCCTTGCATTTGCATCGAGAAAAATAGATGATTTTAGACAGTTATAGCTGAAAGTATAAATTGTATTAAAAAATTCTAAAAACAGAGCCGACAAGATCCGTTTTTTAACTTTAGAAAACGTTAACAGCCAATATCTATCTTAATTGGTTAGTTTTGAAACACGTTCCCCGTAATTGATAAAGCTTGCCACTAGGGAAAAACAGACGATTTTAGACAGCTATAACTGAAATTAGAAATTTTATTTCAAAATTCTAAAACTAGAGAAAACTAGATCCTTCTTTCTACTTTTAGAAAAAGTTAAGAGTCAAATCTCTAACCTAATGAGTTAATTTTTAAACACGATTCCCGTAAACCTCTACATCCATAAAACTCGCTTAGCGCTACGGCCGCGGCCGTGAGGCGGCATTCGGGCTCAGGTAGACCGGAGCGGTTATTATAAAAACTACCATTCCCCTCTCTTTGTTTGATTTTTCAAGCACCTATCTTTCTCTGACCCCCTCTTTCCGTCGCCCGGAGCGGCGCTTCGCGCCGCCCCCCAATATACGGCGCGCCCCTGGCGCCCCGTGCAGGTGCACGGGCCGCACGGGCCACGGGCCGCTACTGATTAAAATATTATTCCTGCCATTTATTGTATTGATCAACGATAATATTTTGAACTAGTTTACTTGTTGATCGATATAAAGCAATTAGTTTGGGTAATTTTTGCTGTTTACACTTTTTAATCAGTTTGTTAACCAGTGCATCCTCCAAGATTTAAATCATAAATTCTTTGGTAATGTTAATCAAATAGGGAAAATTAGATCTTTGAGGGTTTAATAGGGCCTTTTCATTTGGATAGATATTTACCAATTTACTTAAGAAACAACGTCTCACCGAAGTGTTTTTTACATGGAGCAATCTCACCGTTCAAGATGGTAGTCTGGGAAGTTGAGAAGAATGTGATAAACAAGCTAAGTAAGCATGATTATTAAATTTAGTACTAAACACTGGCTACAGTACTAAAAAAACCACAACTTCAAGCTTTGCAATGGAGTGAAATGAGGAATAATAAAATGTGTTGATCCACATTCACAGACTTATGTTAATGGCATCAATCACAATTTAACATAGAAGGTACTGAAAATTTTATCAGTTATGTAAATGCATTGTATACAGTTGGTAAACAAAGCGTAGATAGATATATTAAACTCACCCACATAGAGGTCGGCTTCTTTCGTCAGATTGTGGATATTTGGAGACAAACCTCTAAACCTCTAATTTCATCCCTGCTGAGTAAATAATGATAGTCGGGAAACTAAATAATAATTACTATTAGTTTTGAATAATTTGTAGAATTGATAATAGTAATAGAATTGCACATTGCAACACTACTAATACTAAACAATGGACCTTGCTTTGCTTTGAAAAAGTAGTTCCTCGAATGTTAATAAAATATAAATAATACAATTTTCTGAGTAAAATCTAATTTATAACTGATTGATTTGCTGGGAAATAGGACCGATTTAAGTCTACATATCCATCACAACAAATAATCAAACACGATAACCATACTAAGGAAAGTGTTTTTTTTTCTCAAATTTAATACCAGTTCCTTAACATTTACCATTAGAGCTATAGGAAATAGAATAAACATCTATTCTCCATAATAATTATTAAAATAGTCATATAATTTTTATTTCAATAAAATGTAATGCACAATTTAAATACTCAGTAAAAATTATCAATACTACCTCATGATTTAAGGAATCTTCAAGAACCATATAAAAAACAAAAAAAATACTTTCATTATTTTGAAAAGCATGACTTAAGGTCTTTTAAGGACGAGTATTAAATTTTAAGTAATTTCAAGGACCATAAGAATCTTTTAATTACCTGTGCGTAGAAGCAGATGCTAGTGGGGCAAGACGTTGCTGTCCATTGCCAAAAAAAAGACTCCAAACTTTGTTCTACACCATTTTTAGCCGGTGCGAATTTTCCATTCAAACTTTTTCGTCATCTTCTCTGAACAAGACTCGTTGATTTTCTTCTCCAATTTAGATTTCGAAATCAGATATCCTCCTTCCATGGGGGAAGCCTTTGTCTTTAATCTCCAACTATTTCATGTAACAGGTTTTCGAGCATGTCATAATTTTCAAGATCTTCCATCTTTTTTTTAAACTCCTTCACAACGGCATTTTTAATCAATTCAAAATCAAGGATTATCATCATGGAAGCTAGGAGGATGACTTGGATAAATTTTAAAAATGTTTCTGCTATGTTAATCTGGATTTTTTTTATTTTGTTTCTAAGTGTTCTAGGTTCATGATGTGCTGGAAAATTAGCTTCCATGTCATAGTCATCCATGATTGCTGAATTGATGAAATTGATTGAATTTTTTGTGGTTGCTATGGATATGGATTGGGTTTAACGATAAAAACATTCTTTGTTCTTACAATATAAAAAACTAGTCGACTTACCGTGCAACAGTACATAAATTGCAATAAGTACTTGAGGAATTTTTGCGTCCTTCAGGTGAGCTTGTTTGCTGCGCTCACTTGCCTCTAGTTTTTATTATCCTTTAGTTTTTATTACCAATTTCCCCTCAATACTTTAAATGAGAACAGTTGTATATAAATTAATATTCCTAAGCATGTTTTCATCACTAAATAAATGTTTCCATAAGAATAAAATGGTAACTCTGAAGACGTGAGGAAATTTTATAGCGACTTTTGAAAATTTTAGTTTTATCGATTTTCCCTATAGGGAATACGCTATTACGGTAGTAGCCATGGTAAGACCTAAGCCCGGGACCATGTTACTTTTTCATTTGTAGGTCCCCAGAAGAAAAAATATCATTCTTTCATTTTATATATATATATATATACATTACATATTATACATATATTATACATATATATGAAATGAACGAATGGTGTTTTTGGCTTTTGGTGACCTCAAAATGAAAAAGTAAAGTGGTCCCGGGCTTAGATCTTACCATGGCTACTACCGTAATAGCGTATTCCCTATAGGGAAATTCGCTAAAAGTGTCAATACATTCCAAACAAACTACTTCTAAAAACTCACTGACATTTGAATCGGTAAAGTTTTTACTGAAAATGAATTGTTTCAACATACCACACATTCTTCCAACATTATGTATTGGACATAATTGGATTCCTCAAAAAAGCCAGAAGCTCCTGAACACGGATCCAAATTCTGAACACGTACCCATGACACATCAAATGTTCATTTTTGACTTTGACTTTTTATTTAGTTACAGAGCTGTGTGCTTTAAGTGAATTACCCTTTGAAAAAGACGGTTTATGTAGGACGGTGTTCATTTATTGTAGGAACTGCACGAACTGAATAATAATTAGAATTACTTTATTTGTTGATTCATTTCACAAATTATATAAACGGTTAATTTTTTATATGAAAAAAATTTCTTCCATTTCAAACTGTAAAAGTTGCTTTAGGTCTCATGAAAATTAAAGAGGAACTTTCGTTTAAAACAAACTGAATCGCAATTACTCCACAGCCTTAAGACATTTAATTACATTACGAAAGTAAAGTTATAATTTTATTCAAATACTGTTACCCAAATCTCATTACTTTTTGTGTTCTTTTAGTTTAATAGCATTACTGAAGTAATTGTAATATATTTTTATCAAACTTTTGTTTGTATTCATGAATTAATAGTAATAAAAATAAGTACTAAATTTTTGTAATTAGTTAAATGTAACCATTTGATATTAAGTTTAATTCAACCTTGATTAACTAACACTCTGTTAAATTAAAAATCAAATAAAAAACATACGTTTCATTTTACATAATGACTAAATCACCTGATAAAACACTAATTACAGTATTTGAATTGATTTTCTGTCGATTAAAAAGATTACTTCACTAATAACACGTAGCCTCTGAAAGGTAAATAATTTCGCAACATATTACATCATAGAACAAAAAAGTAATAATTAAAAAATAAAAATTAGGAATGAGTAAAAATTATGTAATACTTAAAAAGTTGTTTGAATTCCCATAATTGTTTCCATTTTAGTTCGTTTTTATTAGGATACATTAATTCATTTATAATAATCTATCTATAAGCTGTTGCCCAAACCTTTCAACGGCAAATGACTCCCTTCCCAGTTATTCATAGGGGTCTAACATTGTCTACCAGGTTAGTGAATAAAACAATGAATCTGATTACCTCTCCCTGGAGATTGCATTGGATAGAGGAAAGCTGAATGAATAAATAAACAAAGCTTGACAGTGTAGACTGAATCGGTCGGATACAAGGCGTAATACAGTAGGATCACCCTATACATATGCCAGGCGAATAAAAAGAAATCACCACACCCCTCCCAAATTGATATGATTTTTATAGATTTTGTTACTCTTTTTATAATATTTAACGCAATGGATTGTATTCATAAACATGAGTTGTTTTCAGGTAATCAGTGTTTTTTTTTCCTATTTTACGTGGAGCCATCTAATGTTTACTTGTGACCTCAACTGTATTTGGCATGACCCAAGGTACTATATGACTTTGGTTTTAAAAACTGCCTGCTTTTATCTTCCTAAGAACAATATGCTGGGTCACTTTTAGTCTGCTAAAATTCTTTTGACCAGAAAACAATTTTTATAGCCAATGTAGCCTAGAATGATCGAATTTGAAACATTAATTTTAATTATTCACATATCCCTTTTTCTATCTTTTTTTTATCTGTAAAATACCATTACATAGTATGCAAATATTTGAAAACACTTATTCTTGGATTTTTTAACAAATTACCTCTTTCAATTACTTTAAACGTTTCAATAAATTCACCTTTTACTTTTACAGAATAGATATATTTTTTATCATTTTAAGTCAGCGTTGTTTAAAAAAAAATCATTATATGTGTTTTATTTTGTAAAATCATTTTGTTAACACAAATTTAATTTGTTTCATCGTAAGTTCATTTCTATGCTTTCTGTTACTTAGGGTTTTGGTAATTTTAATTTTTAAAGAACAATAGTCCTGTTGGAGTATATCAATAGGTAGTATTAAGACATGTACGGAACAAACTATCCAAGTTTTACAAAATATAACAAAAATTTATTGTTGTAAATATTATTTTGTTTACTTTAGTTTTTATAAAATAACTATACATAATAATACTATTCATATTTTTTATTGCAATTATTATTTTACTGTGTCAAATTAATTCTTATTAATTATATTTTTATTAATAAAATATTAATGGATGTTTTTAATGATATATTTCTATATTGATACCAAATTAAACAACTAGTCGGCAGTAAAAGTTTAAATTTATTGTGCATTTTAATAAGCATGACTTTCTTTTTAAGGATGTTAGGTTTCTAAGAAGCAAGGTCAATTTTTATGAGCACTTAAAATGTTGACTTTACCAGAGATCAGATGATACCCCTAGTTGTAGAATAACAGTTTCATGTCGTTTCCTTCAATAGAATAAAACAAAATATAAATAAATTGTCAAAAGCGTATTATAACAACACATTAGGGCCTGCGTGATATTTATGATCAATATTTGTTTATTTTTAAGGATCTACAGCACTTGGAAACACCAGAAACATAATTGCGATCAACAATCAGAGTTTGGTGCTGACTCCACCAGATGGCAGGTAGACACGCAAAACGGCATGGGCAGCGGCAAGCAGATAAAGCGGCCATTCCAGCACACGAAAGTGACAGACAAGTTTTAACTATGCTGGTCAAATGATGACTAAAATAACGCTTTTAACTTCTAATTTAAGAGCCAAAACAAAACTTGACAAGCCATGAAACCCTTAAACAATTACCACTCTCAACTAAAAGGGTAAATGCTGAATTAAGTATTATTTATTAGCATTATTTATCATTAGATGCATCTTCAAAAATTCACTCATGCAAACTCACATAAAAACATTAATGTATTGAGGTAAAACTTTTAAACTTTTCGTATGTTATTTAAAAACAAATTGTCAAGAGCACCTCCTAAAGCATATAAATATTAAATCCAACATTTTCTTCTGATCATAATAAATCAAATAAACCTTAGTAGTTAGATTTGGTTACTTCTGGCACAGGTCAGCTGCCCCGGAAGCCACGTGCCGGGGCACATAGCTTCCAGTCGTATATTAAATGAGGGGGGGAGGAGGTGGGGGTGAGCGTTTGAAAGTAGATTTACGCATAAATTAAAAGTTAGTTCAAAACTGAAATTCAACAATTCGGGGCTGAACTAAATGTGCGCATAAATTAACCGGGTTCAACTAAAACTGCGCATAAATTAAAAGTTAGTTCAAAACCGAAATTCAACAGTCGAACAAAAGTAGAAGTTAGTTGAAAAAGGAGAGGGGATAATTGCTTCAAGGTCATCCGGAGGAAGTTTTAAAAAAAACTGAACTTCTAAGAGTTCAGTTTAACATCGATCGTCGTACAGGTCAGTCGAAACCGACGAGCGACCGAAGAATAGCTTCAAGATCATTCCTCGCCGTCGAAGATACATCCGAAACTTGGACGGGGTTCTGTGGATTCGGTGAAGGCGAAGTTCTTGGAGGATTCTCTCTCGGGTGGGTAGTAGACGATATTTCGTGAACTTGTACTTGTTCTTGGTTTGTATCCATCTTCGTGTAGTGTGTAATTTAGAGCGGAGTAGTTGTCGGTCGAAGAGCGTATAGAAGAATGAAACAGGAATTGTCGTGAGCGCACTTATATAAAGAAGGGTGGGGGTAAAATATGAAAACCTGCTGAACACAGTCGATAGGTGTAACAAGTTCGAAGTTGTGGAAACGTAACATCGAACGCAAAATGTTGTGAATAACATTATCATCAACGTGAACCTGCGAATTTCTAACAGAGTATAACGGGTTAAAACTTAATTTCTTCCTCACTTTTGTTAAATTTGTTTTAGTCTTTGAAACCGATGGTTTGGAATTATTTCGTAATATATGTTGTGTCCGCAAAAGTTTCAATTTCAAACATTGCGTATCCATCACAAGAAGTATGTCAGACGTGTAGAAGTGAGAACAAGACTGATGAATGAGATATAACGTCGAGCACGCGAAGGTGATTCAAACAGGACGACATGTGCTAATGTAAATAAAATTTCAGGTTAGTAGCAATTAGACTTGTATAATGAAGTTGGCGAAACGTATATATAATGAGTAGGAAGGATGCGAACACCACAAATGCGAGTTAATTAATGGTCACGGCGCGATGAACAATCTCCTTTTATAATGGCTATCGCGTGAGAAGATCAGTTCCGCATGAGCGCCCAAGTGGAACCTCCCGTGTTCACTCAAGCGGAACCCCCCCCCCCCGTGACTAATGAAGCGGAACCCCCCCCCTCCCCCTCATAAAAAATGGAGATTAAAATCCC
This sequence comes from Neoaliturus tenellus, assembly GCA_030545055.2. Taxonomy (NCBI): domain Eukaryota; kingdom Metazoa; phylum Arthropoda; class Insecta; order Hemiptera; family Cicadellidae; genus Neoaliturus; species Neoaliturus tenellus. Next base: position 250,259,188 of record CM061533.1, on the reverse strand, counting down.
CCCCCCCGTGACTAATGAAGCGGAACCCCCCCCCCTCCCCCTCATAAAAAATGGAGATTAAAATCCCCCCCCCGGTGGTCACTCAAGTGGAAACCCGCCGGGTCGATGACCGGTCAATGGCCGGTCACGACCGGTTGCTAACCCCATCTAATTACCACACTTCACATCCCATGCCAGCCATGAACTACTATTGTTTGAATGAAACAGAATTAAACATGGCAGCCACCATGGAAAATTCTAACCTCAAACCTTGGTTTTACGTCACTGCGCATGCGCCGCTCCCACTCCTTCGTTTCATTTTTATGCTGCTATAACTTGTACTGGAGTGAGCCAACTTCACGCTACGGCGCCTAGTCATGTATTACTCACTTTAGCGCTACTGCGAATTCGCCTAGTCTGTATTACTCACTTTAGCGCTGCTGCGAATGCAACGAGTTCTCCGGATCGGAATCACTCCTCGCTATTGCGCATGCGCCGAGTCCTGTATTACTCAATTTAGCTCTACTGTGCACGGAAAGTTCTAAGCTCAAACCTTGGATTTTACGTCGCTGCGCATGCGCCACCCCCACTCCTTCGTTTCATTTTTACACTGCTGCGAACTGGAGTGGATTGAAGACCGTACTGGAGTGAAACAATTCCCCCACCACTGCATTAATTACCCCCACCACTCGAAAACCCGAGGAGCGATACGAGCCCGATTTTCGCGTCAGTCGTCAACGAGTTTTCATAGCGAAAAGTCGTTGGCGACTCGGTAAGAGGTTCAAATATATAGTAGGCCTATATATATTTGAACTTCTTATACTACGTTGCGTTCTTTAATGCAATGTGGTATGTGTGTGTGTGTGTAAATATTAGTTGTAAGTTGCACTTAATTTAAGAATTAATTTGCGCATTGCGATGTTAGTTATAAGTTGTGTTTAGCGTTAAGGTGTATTAATTTTAAAAATAATGATGGTATTTGGTTGTGTTGAATTATTTGATATTTAATAATGATGTGTTGTTAGTTTTAAGTGTTGGTATTAATAATTAATGTTGTTGTTTTGCCTTTCAGCTAGATGATAGGGGGTAGATTAAATGTAAATTCAGAAGTTCGGTTGAACTTCACTTAGAAGGGGTGGGACATCCGCAAATTGTAGGTAGCGGACTAGGTTTTTGCATTTTGTTTAGGAATATGATGGGTGGGATTAGTTGGGTGGGTGTTAGAGTTGCGTTTCTGCATTATCTGTTCCAGTTTCCCTTCGAATTCATGGTTACGGTAGACCCGGACCGGACCGTTACGGTAGACCCGGACGGGCCAAACAAAATTGCGTCGATGTCCCTCGCAGAACGTAACTAGTGGGTTGGGAGTGGGAACCGTTAGGCAAACAGGGTGGTGGGAACAGTTACAACTGTTCCCATCACCTTGGTTCTTTATAAGTCTTGAATGATCTTGACCCACTTTCGGAAGGGTCAATGACCGACCCCCCCCCCCCCCGTGTTCACTCAAGCGGAACCCCCCCCCCCGTGTTCACTCAAGCGGACCCCCCCCCCGAAAATTAAAATGCCTATAACTCGATAATGGATTAACGGATTAGGACAAGCGATACATCATTGAAAAGGTCTATGTAAGACGAACATTTTAGTTAAAGAAGAATTTACTTATCTTATTTTAGTCGAAAGTTATGCGAATTATTTGAAATAAATACCCCCTCTTTTTCCTTCCCTCCCACCTTCCCCCACTTAACGGCTGTTAACCCTTCTCATTAGCATACTGTTATAAAAGACGCATCGACCACGGCTAACGTTTCATTCTGTTTCCAGACGTTACGCTGCGAACTGCGAACAGAACTACCACGATGTCATCCCTGCCGACTACAACTTCCACTACAGCCCGCTCTTCTATTACAAGTTCAACTTCTACTTCTACTACGGCTTCAACTCCAGTCAAGAAAACTCTTCGCTTGAAAAATGCTCCCGACTGGTATAAGAAGCAACTAGACTCGAAACCTTCAACTTCTGGAGCTCCTCTTCCCCCGGCCAACAATACCACTTATCGCAGCATATTTTCACCACCTTCGTCTTCAAATGACTCCACACCGCCTTCAACTAACATGCCGCCACCGCAGAAGCCAGCTCCCCGTCCTAATTCCCCTTCATTTGAAACCTTGCTTCATCGTCTTAGTACACCTGTCATTCCACTGTCACCAATACCTCCTACCCCACCACTTACTATTCCTAAAGATCACACCTATCCTAAAAATAAATCTCCTAAGTCTGCTCCTTCAGAGCGTTTTCAATTATTAAAAGAAGAGCGTCGTAGGGCATTTAGCCGTCCCACTACTTGCCCTGAAGTGCTCGCTAGGGGAATTAAGAAAGGATCAGCTTGTGGAAGGAAATGTGTTAAGAACGAGAGTTTCTGCCGTGTACATATCGTGAAACATCTTTCCGAACCACAACTGGCAGAAATCCCCACTGTTGAAGACGATCCTGAAATAATATCCGTCAGAGGAGAGAGGCTTAAGAAAGGTTTGAAATATTTTTTTCTAAGTGTTGTTTCAGGGATAAAAAGGATCGTATTACAAGGTGGGGGCGTAAACAGTAAATTCACATAGTTTTTTCCAAATTTTGCTAAAAAAATAATGGGGGAGAAACACAATGCGTTATAGCGTTGTGTTTCTCCCCCATTATTTTTTAACACTCGTGTTTAAGTCTCGTGACCTACTTTTCGGAGGTCGTTGTACAGTTATATGACCGCTCTGACTTGCATTGTTTGCCGGTGTAGCTTCATATAGCGTGCAAAGAATGGTTCCTAATGAAATCTCATCAACATTCAAAGACAGAGACTGTTGTTTTGCAAGTTAATTAGTCTTGAAATAATGAAGTAGGAAACGTATATGTAATGAGTAGGAAAGATGTGAACACCGCAAATGCGAGTTAATTAGTGGTCGTGGCGTGATGAACATTTGTCTTCATTATCACACAACGACTATCTCGTGAGAATATCTGTTCCGCATGAGCACCCAAGTGGAACAGCCCCCCCCCCGTGTTCACTCAAGCGGAACCCCCCCCCCCCGCCGTGTTCACTCAAGCGGAACCCCCCCCCCCCCCGAAAATTAAATGCCTATAACTCGATAATGGATTGACGGATTAGGACAAGCGATACATCATTGAAAAGGTCTATGTAAGACGAACATTTTCGAACATTTTAGTAAAAGAAGAATTTAGCTATCTTATTTTAGTCAAAAGTTATGCGAATTATTTGAAATAAATACCCCCTCTCTTTCCTTCCATCCCACCTTCCCCCACTTAACAGCTGTTAACCCCTCTCATTAGCATATCGTTATAAAAGCAAAGCGAGCGTTGTTCACTCCTTCATTCTGCTTTAACGCGCCACACTTGTTGTTTCGTCTCTGCCGTTATTATTTGCTTTAAAATGCTTCCTCACCATAGTGAAAACTTCAATCCTTCCGAAATTGCTGATGTTTTCCAACAACCTGAAGAAGATGTGATAGATTATTATGATAGTAGCAGTGACAATGAAAATGATAGTAGCACTGACAGTGAAGATGACGGTGAAGATGTAATTAAACTTGATGAACAAATGAGACCAATCTACATCGATGAACAATTTCCTTTTGATACAATAGAAAGATTTATTACGGAAGCACACAAATGGCTAAATTTAGGATTCAATGTTATAATTGGTTCAGCTATTGTATATAATGACAGTAGGTTCTTCTGTGTAACACCAAATAGTAGAGAACGTATGTTAACTTGGCAGGATGATATTATGAAGTGTTATGAGCTCGAAGTTAGCATTGGTGGCTACTTTGTCGCACAAGTGGTCTAATAACCACATTACCCTTCCCTTACCCCCACCCTATCCCTTCCCAATCCTTTTTCCTTCCTCCTCCCCATTTTTTAAAACTTATAAAAGGCGGACTATGAACCTCCATGTTTTTAGTCTGTTTAAAAGAAATGGTGAACAAATATGCTGTCTAAAGATACTCCATTTGTTAATTATTTTGAAGTTAAAAATGTTTATATTAGTACAAATGAAATGGAAGAAGACAATATAGAGGAAAATTATAACGAAACTGATAATGATTCCACAATGGAAGAAGAAGAAATGGTACAGTTTGAACAAGAACTCTTTGAAGAACTGATAAACGATAGTGACGAAGACATAGTAAAGGAAGCTATTGATACATTTATATTAGATTCATCGTTGGATTCACCCATATCACCTTTATTGTCTTCTGAATCCGAATCCGAATTGGACTAAAGTAGTCCCCCACTTTATTATTCAAGCAAGTCTTATAAATTGTGAGTTTTTGTCATTAGTAAGTCAGCATTTGTTGGAGCTACATGTATGGTTAAGAATGTCTCCTAGAGATACTTCTTTTATACAATTAATTGAAATTGTGAGACAACGAAATATTACATTAGTCCAAGAAGAAGATGAAGTCGAAACAATCGACATAATACAAAATCCTGTAGAAAAAGCGATGGAAGTAACAGAAATTGATCAAGAACCTTCAATGATGGAAGTGGTTGAAACACATAATGAATCTCAAGATGTAGAAGAGACTGTTTCATATTCTGTTTTTTTGGGATTTTGCATCAAATATTTTTGTTGTAATTCAAATTGAAATTAATAATTCTGAAGAAGTAGTGGAGGAAAATTCTCCCCACCACTAGTTTAAAGTTGGAGGGGGAATGTTTATAAATGTGTTGGTTATTAGCGTAGAAGCTTATTTGTCAGGAAACTGTCGACTAAAAATGTTTAATCCTAACGAACCTTCTTCGAGTAACTATCAAATACAAAAGTTTCGAACATCGAAACGTTTTGCATCTTCGTACTATAAAATGTTAAATCTTCCTGTTATTACGAACAATAATCAGAAAATGTACAAATTCTTTTGTTCTCAACTAAATAAAACGTTAAGTCTACCACCAAATACGTTCACTTACAAGCTACCCTTGATAGACAAGATGATGTAAGTAAAATACCATTAATTCAAGTGAAATTTCTGGAAGATGGAATCCTTTTTAATATAAGAGAAGTATATCATAATGAATATTCGAAAAGATTGGCTTTCAACTTTCTTAAGGAACATATAGGATGTGAAACAGAACAGTATCCAGGACCTTTTTACAAATATCTTTTTGATAATGGAGCAAGTGTAACGGTGGAAATAAGTATCAAATTAATGTAATTCTCCCCACCACTAGCCTAAAGTTGGAGGGGCAAGTGCATAAATGTGTTGGTTTTCTGCGTAGACGCTCATTCTTCGAGATATCGTTGACCAAAATGTTTCGTCATATTCCTTGTGATACGACCTCTTCGTTCAGGGAGAATCAAAGATTGAAAAGACTAGAAAAGAAAAACCAAGACCGACAAGATATGAACATGGAGTTCAATCGACTACAATTTCAAATACCTGGAATTGCAATGGGAACATCAAAATTGAAAACCCTACACTGGGCTGGAAGTTACATCAAGTATTTAAAACTACAAATCGAAGCAAGAGATTTAAAATTGAAGAAATTGGAAATGGAAAATCGAGAAATGAAGAAACTAATATCACATATGTCTGGTAATACTACAGTTCAAAAAGGTGAAGAAGAAGGAAAAGAAATATTAGGAATCTAAATTATCAACAATCTTCTTAGAGAATGGGGAATAGATCACTTTGTGGTAATGGAATAACATGCCACTTAGTGATCTATTCCCAGTTCTCGCTTGATATACAATGACCTTGACCTATATAAAAGTGGTGGGGGAAAATCATATAAGAAAAAGGTTTTAGATGTAACTATCAGTATAAGTCTAACACGATGGATAGGTTGTTGGTTCTGTGTTTACAAGAAATTATCAATAATGGGTTTCTTTACCATTACATCATGAGATCAAATGAGTGTGAAATACCTAAAGCAATTCGTGAAATGCTCATTGAATTTAAGAGAGACAATTATGGATTTGCTATCTATCTTGCTTATACTTTTAAAGATGGTACAAAAATGTGTCATGATTGTGGAAAAGCGTCTGTTTTAGATTTTGAACAATTCCAAGATGATGGAGGTAGGTTAGTTCATCTTGTAAAAGGTCAAATAATGAAATTCGAAACATGTAATAACACTTGCGACATTTGTGCACAGTGTTTGTTTGAATTTATTAAGTATCGTGCATTCAAACCATAATACCCCTTCCACATATAAAGGAGAGGGGGAAAAGAGTGGGGGTTATAATTAGGTGGGGGAACGTGTATAAATGCAGGTTGTTTGAAGAGAGTTTTATTATTGTTGCGGCATTAGGATAAACATCATAGAATTCGAAGTGCGCCATTTCAAGATTAAATATGAAGAGTGGACCTCTGTTGCAAATTTCATATCATCGAAAGAGGAAGAAAACAAGTTGATGCAAGTGTATTGTTATATAGAAAATGAGGAAAGCCATCACAAGGTGATGAGCTATCTAAACAGACCGAATGTATCGTCGAGGAGTCCTGAATTTGTCAAATACTTAATAGAGAAAGACGCGGATGTCATATTGGAAGTATGGTATAAAATTTGAAATGTGAAAAAACAAGTATAAATAACTATGGTGGGGGGAAGAATATATATAAGTCGGTGGTGGGGGGAAATGTGATAAAAGAAGTAAAACTTTAGAAAAGGGTTCACTCTGTACGACAACAGTGAAAGATGACTGATCCTTCTGCAACACCAGTATTTTCAACTACAGATTGCCACCAAAACTTAGAACCGAAGATGTATTGCAATACTCCAACAACAAATTATTATCAAGCTCAACGGCCGCAAGTATCTCATTGTACTTCAACATCAGTGTTGAAAATGTCAAAGCCATATCCAGATTGTATGTACGAGCCAATAACACCATCTTCGGCAAGACTAAGGAAAAACCTAAAAATGAGAGAAAGGTGCAAGAAAGAGAAGATAGAATTTGCAAAATTGCAACTAATAGTGCCTTCCATTCAAGTCGGATGTAGCAGACTGAAAACTTTAGAAAAAACCAACGCATATTTGTTACAATTGTTGGAAACTATTGAAGATTTGAAGAAACCAAGTAATGTTCAAACACTCATTCCCCCCAGAAAAACCAAAAAAAGATAAAAAATAACAAAAACCCAAAAAAATTAGATGTAGAATAGAGAGCGAGGAATAGATCACTTTGTGGTAATGGACTAACATGCCACTTAGTGCTCTATTCCTCGTTCTCGCGTTAATACCGGATGACCTTGACCTATATTAGTAGGGTGGGGGAAATTGAAAGTGGTGGGGGAAAGTGTATAAAAGACGAGTGTACTATAGTCGAATTATTCTGAAAGTGAACTTGTCACGAATAAGGACTTGAAGGAAAGTGTTATGGACTTGACTACAAATAAAGATAATAAAAAACTAAAGATTCGGGAAATGGCTAAAGCAAGAGAGTCAAGAATAAAGTTAAAGTTTTACAGACTACAGAGATTGATTCCCGGGGTTAGGTTAGGAGAAATACGAACAAGAACAGTGGATATGGCAGCTGATTACATTAATCAGTTACTTACGGAATTAATGATAAAAGAAGCTAAAATAGAAGCGTTGGAACAAACGATAAAACGGCACTTTGAAAATTCGAATTGTCAACCTATAAACTACGTAATAAAAGAAGAAGTAAAAGATTGAAATTGAACAAAAATGAACTTGAACTTTGGTTATTGATTGGACACTTCTTAGAGAATGGGGAATAGATCACTTTGTAGTAATGAATTAACATGCTGCTCAGTGATCTATTCCCAGTTCTCGCTTAATCTAAAATGACCTTGACATACTTATCAAAATATCATATAAGCCGAATCACAAAGAGTTATTCCCCATTTACTTGAAATGGCTCCTGTGGACAACACCGATTATCCAAGGAAACCTCTTATTGAAATATTGTATAAAATTCAACTAGACGATTTTAATATGGAAGAAAATGATAATAACAGTGAAACATCAGAAGTAGAAAGTGTAAATGATATGGATGTAGATCTAACAACATCAGAAGTAGGAAGTGTAAATGATGTGGAGAATGAAAATTTGGATATGGATGTAGTAATATCAGAATCTTCATCATCGTTTGAATATGAAGAAGTACATACTGAAACTCCAACTGGAATAGAGAACACAAATGAACAATCAGTTAGTAGAAGATTAATGTTTCGTCCAAGACGTTTGTTTTCCTCGGATAGTGAAGAAGAAGAAGAGGATGATGATGAAATAGTGGTGGGGGAACCGTTATAAAAGCGGAACCGTCAGAGCCCATTTCATTTCTCGGCGAAATTTCGAAGAGTAAACATCGTCAACATGTATCATTGCGATAAATGTTCGGAATCGTTTCACGATGAAATTCTACTAGATATACATAAAGAACTAATTCACAACAACACAGAAGAAGATCAAGAAGAACAAGAAGAACAAGAAGAACAAGAAGAACAAGAAGAAATAACAGCAACATCTTCAACTACTTTACCGAATCTACAAGTATTTGCTTTACCCGGTAAGGTAGTAATGCATCATAAGATTCAAAATGAAAACTTGAACTTAGAAGAATTTATTAGAGAAGCAAAACCAATCGTAAGTAAAACTTTAAAAGAAGAATTGAAAAGATTGAACTTTCTTAAATTTGGTTTACTACTAGAAGCTATGTTTATAAATGCACAAGAAGAATTATCACCAAGAGGATTCATAACAAAAAACCGAACCATCATGGAAAGTTCAAATATTGATTCAATAGTCGAGAATTGTATAGAAGAAATATTAACTAAACTTCAGGAACACGAAGGAAGAGGATCCGGATGGAGTCTTAGAAGTATTGAAGTATTAGATATAAGAGTTCACAAACACGGATATGGACTAATGGGATCTAGTTACATTCCTTTGCCAAAAGTAATTGAAAATTCAAAATCTTGTATTAATGTTCAAAATGAAGATAATGAATGTTTTCGCTATGCTATGACGTCAAAGTTTGTATTAATAAATCCACAAAGACCCAACCAAGAATATGAAGATGCAAGACACAGGTACAATTTTCAAGGAATAACATATCCCGTTTCTACAAAAGATATATCAAAATTTGAAAAGAAAAATCCCGGCACGTCTATTAATGTTTTTGCTTTAGATAGTTCAAACAAAGTGTATCCTTTACGTATTGCAAAAGAAGAGCTACCAGATCATACGGATTTACTACTACTAACGCGAGGAGATGTGTCTCACTATGTGTACATAAAGCAATTCGATCGTCTTGTTAATAAGCAACTTTCAAAAAATCGAAACAAAAAGTTGATTTGCAAGAGATGTTTTAATTTTCAACGAGAAGGAAGACAAGGAAGAGAATGGTTACAAGAGCACAAAAGATTATGTAACAATAATTATGAAGCAAAGATTAATTTACCTTCGGAAAACAGAGCATTCGTTACATTTGAAAAGGTTCATCATCAATACCGTATCCCTTTAGTTGTGTATGCGGATTTTGAATCAACTCTTGTTCCAGTTGAAGATAAAAATTGTGAAGCAAGAAAAAGTGTAAAGTATCAAATGCACAAACCAAACAGTTTTTGTTTAATGGTCAAATCAACATTATCAGAAGAACATTTAAACAGATATGGATTAACTTCAGAACCTCTAGTATATCGTGGTGAAAATGCGGAAAAAATATTTCTTGATCACCTATATTCAATAGCTGGAAATACACAAAGATTATATACAAATATTGTACCAATGAAACCGATGGACGAAGAAAAAGAAATTCAACATGAAAATGCGACTCACTGTTTCTTGTGCAAAAATGATTTTACTATTGAGAATTATAAAGTTAAAGATCACGACCACCTCACAGGTTATTACAGGGGTGCTGCTTGTAATAAATGCAACTTGAGCTATCGTTTACCACTGTTTATCCCTGTGGATCTGCATAATCTCAGTGGGTACGACGCTCATTTTATAATACCTGAATTAGGAAGAGACGACGGTAAAATCGATGTGTTAGCTGAAACTTCAGAGAAGTTCATAAGTTTTTCCAAAGAAGTTGGAAACGTCAAACTAAGATTCTTGGACTCCTACCGATTTTTACCGTCGAGTTTGTCCAAACTTTCTGAAAACCTAAGGAAACAAGATTTAATCGAAACAAAGAAGATTGTAAACAGCGACAAACTGGATCTGGTACTTCGAAAAGGTGTTTTCCCATATGATTACATAGACAGTTTAGAAAGATTTAATGAAACATCACTACCTCCAAAAGAAGAATTTAAAAGTAAACTGTACGACATGGATATATCTCAAGATGATTATGATCATGCATGCAAAGTATGGAACGAATTAGGATTTAGAACATTGGGGGAATATTCAGATTTCTATGTCAAATTAGATGTGACTTTATTATGTGATGTGATGGAAGAATTTAGAAATACGTGTTTTGCGTCATATGGATTAGACCCTCTTCATTCGTACACTTCGCCTGGACTAGCGTGGCAAGCCATGTTAAAAGAAACAAATTGTAAAATACAACTTCTTACAGATATAGATATGGTGTTGATGTTAGAATCAGGAGTTCGAGGAGGATTGACGCAAAGTGTAACACGTCATGTCAAGGCGAACAATAAATATTTGCCCGATTATGATGCATCAAAACCAACAACATTCCTGGGTTATTTTGATGCAAATAACTTGTACGGATGGGCAATGTCGAATCCCCTTCCATATGATAATTTCAAATGGATAGACCCAGAATCAATTGGAAACATAATGGATATACCGAAATATGGAGAAACTGGTTACATATTCGACGTCGATTTTGAATATCCCGAACATCTTCACGACGAACATTATGATTTACCACTTCTTCCGAAGACTGAAATTTCTCCAACTGGAAGATGGCCAAAATTATTGATGACTTTAACTAACAAGTCTCGGTATGTTGGACACTACTGGATGATACAACAGGCTTTAGACTTGGGATTGAGAATTACAAAAATTAATCGAGTACTACAATTCTCTCAATCTTGTTGGTTAAAACCGTACATTGACAACAACACAAGAAGAAGAGCCGCCGCTACATCAAGCTTTCAAAAAGATTTCTTCAAACTAATGAACAACGCAATATTTGGCAAGACTTTGGAAAACAAAAGGAAACATAAGGATATCAAATTGGTAACTGATCCAGTAAAATTACAGAAATTAGTGCAACAACCAAACTTTGGTTCATCTGTAATTATTAATGAAAATCTAGTTGTTATTTCCATGAACAAGAAGTCAGTTCTAATGGATCGTCCTTTGTATCTAGGAATGTCAATCTTGGATATTTCCAAAACACACATGTACGAGTTTCATTATAAGAAGATGGTTAACTATTATGGAAGAGAGAACATTGGTATTGCATATATGGATACGGATGCACTAATTTACTGGATTAAAACAAATGACATGTACGAAGATCTACGCACTTTTATGTATAAAGATGATTTCGACTTTTCCGATTATCCCAAGGACCATCCAAATTACGACTACGACAGAAACAAGAAAGTATTGGGAAAATTTAAAGATGAAACAAATGGTGTGCCGATGATGGAAATTGTAGCATTAATGTCCAAACTATATTCATTTCAACTGTACATAAGCGAAAGGAATCAACATCAAGTCACGAAAAAGGCCAAAGGAATAAAAACCTCTTTCCTGAAGAAGAACGTACAGTTTGAACATTATAAAAGATGTTTGTTTGAAAATGTTGAAACAACTGCAACGTTCAACGCTATTAGAAGTTATAATCATCAACTCTTTAGTGTCAAACAAACAAAGTGGGCATTAAGCTACAAAGATGACAAGCGCTATATTTTAGAAGATAAAATTAATACTTTACCGTTCGGCCACTACTCCCTGAACCCTATCGACCAGTAAACCTATTCTTCGTCCTCTACCTTCTTCCTTTTTTCCTTTCCGTAAAGAAGAGGGGACATGGCAAGCCCAATGCCATGTTCCCTCTTTTTTACACTAATATGAAATGGTCTTGACCTATATTCAAACTATATAAAAGAGAATGAACTGTTGTACGGATCAGTATTTTTACAAGCGATGTGCAAGCAACACCTGAAGATGGAAAGTGTGAAGGACAAGATTGTAAATGAACTACATAAACCAGCAAGAAGAAGATTTCCAAGAAGAAGTACAATCATTAAAGGAATGAATGATCTTTACCAAGCTGATCTCATTGAAATGATACCGCACAGTAAATTAAACAAAGGTTTCAAATATATTTTAACAATTATAGACTGTTTTACTAAAATAGCTGACGCTTTACCATTGAAGGATAAGACTGGAAAAAATTGTTACAAAAGCTATGGAAACAACGATACAAAGAAATAAATTCAAAATCAAACATCTACAGACCGATGATGGAAAAGAATATTTTAATAAAGACTTTGGAGCTTTAATGAAGAAATATCAAATAAATCATTATTCTACAAATTCTGAAGTTAAAGCTTCAATAATTGAAAGGTTCAATAGAACATTGAAAGGAGCGATGTACAAACAATTTTCAAAACGAGGATCATACGTGTGGTATGACATATTACCACAACTTATAAAAGAGTATAACAACAAATGTCATCGTACCATCGGAATGAAACCTATCCAAGTAAACAGCGCTAATGCTAAGGTTGTATTACAACGCATCAGAAATAATGCAACACCTAAATTGGAAAAGTTGCAACCAAAAAAGTTTAAAGTCAACGATAAAGTTCGTATAAGCAAATACAAAGGTGTATTTAGTAAAAGATATCTACCAAATTGGACTAATGAAGTATTTACAGTTTATAAAGTGCAACCAACTATACCTGAAACTTACTTATTAAAGGATAACAAGGGTGAATTACTTCAAGGTGGATTCTACGGACATGAATTGTTGAAATCAACAGTCGGTGATGTATATCTTGTTGAAAAGGTATTACAAAGGAAAAAGGATATGGTTAAAGTCCGGTGGTTAGGATTCGATAAAAGTGAAGACTCTTGGATTCCTTCAAAAGACTTGGTATAGTAATTTAATAGCTCATTGTGTGTTTAACCTTGACACAAGATGGAGATTGTACAACAAAAAGATCGATTTAATATCAATAATATTGATGAATTGACGGTTGACAATGATAAGTTAAATCATGGTAAACATGGTGAACTACTACCAAATACGATAAGATGTTTAATAACTGGTCCTTCAAATTGTGGAAAAACAAATGTTGTTTTTAACCTTACAACTAATCCTAAAGGATTGCGCTTTAACAATATATACATTTTTTCAAAATCATTGCAACAACCAAAATATCAATTATTGGATAAAGTACTTGCAAGTGTACCTGGTCCTTCGAGCCGAGGATAGGTTGGTTTTATTAATAAGTTAATAAAAAAAAAAAAATAATAATAATAATAATAATTATAAATTTCAAAAGGTTTTTCTAACTATTTCATTCTTGTAATTGAATTTTTTGGGTATTCATTTAATAGAAAACACTCAAATTAAATTATAGCATTTACAAGAATACATATATTTAAGGGTAATAAATATATTATTTATTAATGAGATATTTCTATAAAGTCAAATAATATTTTATTTTGAAATCGTTTATTCAGTTTGTGACATGATGTAACAATAATCAGCAGGTAGCAGACCTAGGAATTTTTAATCTATTGTTATCTGATTGTATTGTTATCTTATCTACCTCCAGCTTTGTCCTCCTCTTTCCAGACCTCTTTAATTTAGGATTTTATTTACATATGTTTATCTCTTCACTCTACATTTATCATAATGTCCTTTTAATTCTGAGATGAATCAAATGTTTTTTCAATTTTCTATAATTTGTTTGAAATAACAAAATATCTAGTAATTTAGTAATACATGTGAAAAGGGTTTTTTTGTGTGTTCATATATTCATATTGTAGTTATTAAGCTTACGTAATGTTAGCAACAGCTAAAGATAAACTTGCTTCTCTTGTTACTAAACGAGAAAAAGCTTTTTCTCGACTTCAGGTGTTATACGATCTCGCAAAGAATTTGTCTAAGAGTAATTTTCAAACTTTCAAGGCTAGATATGAAAAAATAGATGAATGAGCTTTATTCTACTTTTGATGAAATTCAGGATGAAATAACTTTATTAAATACTAAAGTAGGTGAAGACGATGTAATAGATATTAAGGCGTCCACAACTAGTTTTGATGAAGTGTACTATGCAACTAAGGCATTAGGCCAGCAGTATATTAAAGAAGCAGAAAAGATAGCTAGTAATCCTGCTCAAGCTAAGTTACCTAAGGTTGTTATTCCTACTTTTAGTGGAGATATCAAAGAATGGACTAATTTTCATGCTCTGTTTGAATCTCTTGTTCATAACAACCCCTCTCTACTCAATGCTGAAAAACTTCAGTTTCTTAGAACTAATCTTAAGGGTTCTGCATTAGCTATAATAGAACATTTGCCGATCACTCACGAAAACTATAACATAGCATATAATGCATTGTTAGCTAGATATCAGAATAAAAGAATTCTTGCCTCTTTTTATCTGAGTCAAATAACTAGCTTCAAACCTCTCTCAAATGACAATCCTTCAGGTCTTAGTAAATATCTTGACACCTTCAAAACTAACTTCACTGCCTCGAAGTCTCTAAAACTAGAAAATGAGAGTGAAGTTATCCTGCTACATATTGCCCTTCAGGCATTAGATAGTCAGACTAGAAGTAAGTTCGAGGAGAAATATACTTCCACTGACATGCCGACCTTCACTAACCTCATGGACTTTATTCTTGAATAAATTTTACATTGGTCTTGACCAATGTAAAATTTGGGAATTGTCAAATTCCAGGGCAATAAAACTACTACAAAACCTCTAAGCGGACAAAGCAAATCAAGCCCTCAACATCCTATACTCCAAGAAACAGGTCCTTGTTTCTAATACCTCAATGAACAAAGCTCTTGATACCAAAGTTGTATGTCCTGTGTGCAATGACGCTCACAAGATTCAACATTGCCCTCAGTTTGCCTCAAAAACAGTAAATGAACGTCATGCTTTGATAAAATCAATGAAAAGGTGTTTTAACTGTTTAGGCAATCATCAGATTACTGTTTGCACATCAACATCTCAGTGCAAAGTATGTAATAAAACCTCACACCATACTCTATTGCATTTTCCGAGTAAAAATGCAACTGCTACTCCAATCGTAACTCCTCCTGATAGTAATCAGAACTTTACACCCTCTCTCTCATGTAAAGTCTTTCAACAGAATGATAGTTACCAAACTATTATCTTAGGCACTGCTCCAGTCCTCATCGAAGATTCCTTGGGTGATCTGCAACATGTCCGTCTCGTCATAGACCTAGGTTCGCAGGTTAGCTGCATTACTAGTTCATGTGCCCAGCGCTTGAATCTACCTCGAAAATCCTCATCGACACAACTGACAGGTATAGGCAATACTCCAGTTGTTCCCTCTAAAGGTTCTGTATCGTGTACCCTCATATCTCACCTCGATAAGAATAAACGTATCTCAGCGAAGCTGTAATACTTCCTCAAATAAGTTCAGATTTACCTCATGCCCTATCTCCTTCGAAGTAAAGAAGAGATTTCTTAACTTGAACCTCGCAGATCCATCATTTGATAAACCCTCAAAAATCGACTTTCTGCTAGGCGCAGACATGTACGGTCACATTCTCTCTGACGGATTGTTCAAGGGTGATCCCACTGCAATCTCAACTATTTTTGGCTGGGTTATTTTTGGGAAAGCTCAGGCCAACACTCACACTTCAACAAAAACTACCCTCTTTGTAGCTCCCCTAACCTAGATCATTTGATGCAAAAGTTCTGGAAATCGAAGACATTTCTAAGCCTAAATGTGAAAACCCAGAAGATTTACTCTGTGAATCAAACTTTGAAAACACTACTTATCGAGACTCCTCAGGGAGATATGTTGTCTCATATCCATTCAAGAAAATCCTCCAAAACTAGGATCTTCCATCCAGCCTGTATTGAAAAGATTTCATCGGTTGGAACATCGCCTAGAAAACAACCTCCACCTCAAACAGCAGTATCATAACTTCATTTCTGAATATGAAGAATTGGGTCACATGAAAAGGCAACCCACTGCATCCTCATACGTCTTACCCTCATCACTGTGTAACTAACAGTAACAGTTCCTCGACTAAACTCAGAGTGGTGTTTGATGGTTCCATGAAAGGTTCTAATGGCATTTCTCTAAATGATCAATTGCTCAAAGGCCCTAAGCTACAAAGAGATATCTCTGATATTATTCTCAATTTCAGGCTTAAACCTGTCGCTCTTTGTGCAGACATCAAAATGATGTACCGTCAAATCTTAATACACCCTGACCATAGGCAATATCAACATATTTTTTGGAGGGATAGTCTTTCAAATCCCGTGGAAGAATATGAACTAAATACTGTTACCTATGGCCTAACTTCATCCCCTTACCTCGCCCTAAAGGTACTTCAGCAGCTAGTCAAAGATGAGGGACATCACTATCCGAAAGCATCTGAAACCGTTCTCAACTTCACTTATGTAGATGACATAGTCACTAGCGTTAATGATGAAAATGAGGCATTAGAGCTGAAAACTGAGTTGATAAAACTACTTGATTCTGGTGGTTTTACCCTACGAAAATGGGCAAGTAATAAACACAGTGTTTTGCATTCACTCCCCTCAGAATATCTTCAAGACCCTGTAATGCTTGACTCAGATACTGACCACATAATGAAAGTATTAGGTTTGCAGTGGGAACCAATGAGTGATCAGTTCTTATATACCATCTCCATTTCGTCATCACCATATACCAAACGAACAATTCTCTCCCACATTGCTCGAATGTTTGATCCTCTTGGATGGTTAACTCCAACTGTTTTCCTCGCAAAACACTTCATTCAACTACTATGGCAGAGTGACATCGGATGGGATGACGAGTTGCCACACAATCTGCATTTAATGTGGATAAGTTTGTTACTCAGCTGCCAGATTTAACATCAGTACGCATTCCTCGTTTTGCCATCCATACAGCAGACACATCTTTTATTTTAGTCGGGTTTGCAGATGCTAGTGAGAAAGGATACGGAGCTGTTACATATTTGGTTTCAACGTCCCCAGCTGGTAATAGTTCAGTCATCCTGCTGAGAGCTAAAAGCAAAGTAGCACCTCTTAAGGCCCAAAGCGTTCCACGGCTGGAACTATGCGCAGCACTACTCCTAGCCCGCCTCGTACACTCTATTCAAGATTTTATAATCAGGGCTAAAGTTACTGACATGTACCTTTTTACTGATTCAACTATTGTGCTGGCATGGCTTCACACTCAACCACATTTACTCAAAGTGTTTATAGCAAATAGAGTTGTAGAAATTCTGGAATTTACCTCTCTCTCTTCGTGGTTTCATATTTCAACTAATGAGAATCCGGCTGACTATACCTCCAGAGGACTGTACCCATCTGAATTAATAAACTGTTCTATGTGGTGGAATGGTCCACAATTTCTAAAACAGCCAGTTGAACTCTGGCCTACTTCCAAGCACAATGAAACCCTATCTGAAATTCCAGAAATGAGAAAACAACCTGTTAACATATCGCTTACTCAAACTTCCAACAATCTTATGCAAACTATAAACAAATTTTCTTCCCTCGTGAAACTTCAACGAGTTATGGCTTACATACTAAGGTTTGTCAATAATACAAGGCAAACAAAAGGTGCAAAGGTTTTAGGACCACTCACTCTCTCAGAACTAAAACAATCTCTTTTAGTGTGTGTCAAACTCACCCAAAAGGAATATTTCTCCCAAGACATCAAACTCTTAAAAGGTAAGGCAGAACCAACTCGATCTTTAAGGTCACTGACTCCATTTCTCGACCAGGATGGTTTCCTCAGGGTGGGCGGCCGTCTGAGATATGCCAATATTCCAGTGTCAGCTAAACATCCACTACTTCTCCCCAAAAAATGTCATCTCTCTACACTCATCTGTGATTTCTATCACATCAACACTCTTCATGGGGGTCCAAGGCTGGTACAGATGCTGATTCAGAAACGATTCTGGGTAATTTCTCTACGGAGTGTATTGAGACATCGAATCCACAAATGCATACAATGTCATAAACTTACTGCTTCTCCTAGACAACCAATAATGTCTAATCTGCCTCCCTCAAGAGTTTCATCCCAACGAGCCTTTCTCAATGTTGGACTGGACATGGCAGGCCCTTTCATCGTGAAGGAGAGCAACAGGAGAAACGCAAAAACCTACAAATCTTACCTCTGCCTGTTCGTGTGTATGTCTACTAAGGCTCTACACCTGGAACTAACTACAGATCTCTCTACCCCAGCATTTTTAGCAGCTCTAGATCGATTCATCGGAGAAGAGGACTTCCAGTTGTTATACACAGCGATCTAGGACCAATTTTCAAGGCGCAGTCAATCAACTTAAAGAAGTATATCAATTCCTACGTTATCAGAATGATGATATTTTCAACAACTTGGCTAAACGAGAGATCCAATGGCGATTCAACCCTCCTGCGGCACCTTAACTTCGGTGGGATATGGGAAGCAGGTGTGAAATCTGTGAAGTACCACTTGAAACGAAGCGTTGGGCTCAAAGTTATGACCTTCGAAGAACTCACAACTGTTTTGGTAAAAGTAGAATCCATTCTCAACTCTCGACCTCTGTGTGCAATCTCGAATGACCCACATGATGACATCGACTACTTGACTCCGGGCCATTTTTTGATTGGAGGAAATCTTCTAGCTGTTCCAGAATACAACGTCCAAGAAGTTCCTGAAAAACGACTCAATCGTTGGCAGCTACTCAAGCAAACAGTTCAATCCTTTTGGAACAATGGTCCAATGAATACCTACATACAGTCATTCAGCGCTCAAAGTGGACCAAGGAAGAGAAAAATATCTCTGAAGGTGACTTGGTGTACATCACAGGACAGTCAACATCTCCTCTCAACTGGCCCCTTGCAAGAGTAGAACAGCTGTATCCCGGCAAAGATGGAACTGTAAGAGTAGCCAAAGTCCGGACCTCATCAGGCAGTCTAGTTAGACCTGTCAATAAACTTGTATCTTTGCCACTGCAATAAGTTTAAGAACAAACTATAATCTTGTAAATAGAACATAGTTAAGTGAAAATAATGAACAGCTTTCTTGTTTTAATTTTGTTGTGAGTGTTTTCCATTGAACTTTAATTTCTCAAAATTTATCAATTTTGGGTGGGCGGTATGTTTGGTTTTATAATAATAATATAAGGTATTGGTACAATAATAATGACAATGAAAGTCACACAGAAACACCCCCTTCCTCCCCTCCTCTACCCCTCCCCTGTTACCCCCCACCAGTGGTGAACCAAGTGGAGTCAGTCTTCATCCAGCCACCATTGAAAATAGACTCAAACTTATATAGTGCCTCAAGATGTAGTTATTTTCTTATACCATAAAGGGACTCACCTCAACTCATCTACAACACGTATGAACTTTTACACCTCTTATACCTCATCTTTTTACCTTATTCTCATTAATTCCATTTGTTTCTGTGTTTAATTTGGGAAGTACTTGTCTATTGTAGAAATAAAGAATTTTGTATCTAAAATCCTCAGTTAAAACTTTTCTACCTGACTCGTACAGTACCTGAAGTGAATTTCTACAAGTTTAATGCCAGTGAAACAATTATGCAACCAAATGAAGCAAAACCATTTTCTATTTTTATTTTTGACGATGTGTCTTGTGAAAATCACGACACTATAAGGAATTACTTCGCTATGGGAAGACATCATAATATCGATAGCATTTATATTGGTCAAACATACAGTAAGATTCCAAAACAACTCATAAGAGACAATGCAAATATGTTGATCATCTTCAAGCAAGATGAAACAAATTTAAAACATATATATAATGATCATGTAAATGCGGATATGGCATTTGAGAAATTTAAAGAGATGTGTGGCAAAGCATGGAATGAGAAATATGGCTTTCTCGTTATTATGAAGGAAGAAGATATTAAAAATGGTAGATATCGTATAGGGTTGGATAAATTTGTATTTATGCGTTGAACTACCGATGCTACATCTAGTTACACGTTGAACTTCACAGTGTAAACATGGTGAATCAAGAAAAACTATTGAAAGAAATAAAATCACTCAGTGATTCTATTAGGATGAAGAATCGTGCATTGAGGATGGGTTTAAGTGAAAGAGAAGAATTTCTAGAGACTACGTTTAAACCTATTACGGAACCTTTAAAACAGATATCAGAAACTATTGGTAAACCTCGTTATGAAGGAGATGTTTTTACTACCAGTTTCTAAACAAGAAGTACAAGCATTAAAAAAAGAAGAAGATGATGATTCATATACAAGTGCTAGTGAGCAAGAAGAAACAAAAGAAGAAGAAGAACCAATTGTTGAAAAGAAAGAAGAACAAGCCAATACCTGAAGCTGAACAATCTATTCCAAATTTAACTCAATTGAGTAGCGATATATTACAACATGGACCTCTTGAAGAAAATATATAATGAAAATGCTACATGACATGAAATCAAACCCGAATTTGAGTAGATCACACGTATACGGAGCAAGAATTGATGGGAATGAATTAAAGATCGGCGATTCAAAGCTTGAAATAACACAAGACGATTACATCATTATTGGTGAGCATAAATATAAAGGAACAAAAGGACTTTATGAATTAATTTTTAAAAACATACCACTAAGATATTCATCCAAAGATTTAAGTGTTTTTAAGGAGATTCTACAAAATACTAACGCTCATAAAAGAAACTACTTAAAGGATGCAATGATTAATCGTTCACGTGCAACAAAATATAACATTGTTATAAAAAAGTTGTTTCCTCCACGAAAATTGCCAACATTACGTACTGCACCAGCGGTGAGACAACCACTGAAAAGAAAATCTTTATCACTTATGGATTTATCACTTCTTGAACAACATGGTAAAAAGAGTAAAGGAGATACTTCAACATCTGGCAAAGGATTGATGAAAAATCTATACAATACGAATGTGATTTACTACAACGACATCAATAAATTGGTTGATAGAATGGGACTATTGCATGAAGCCATGGAAGCCGGTCATACAGGTTTAAATAATGAATGGGTAGCTCTGATTGACGAACTCAGGAATCGCGGCATAATCGTATAACTGTCCGCGGATATATAAGAGTTGCAGGCGTATAATGTGTCAGTTCTAACATGAGCGTCGATAAGTTCGGACGATACTCCGCGTTAGGAGTGCAAGTTGGAGAAAACAGAAAAAGAAGTGGATTACCGCAAACCACCTGAAGGTGACTATAACATAAATAATAAACGTTTAAAGTTTGTTAGAGATCCAGAAGAAGATGGAGATGCAACAAATTAAAAACAGTTAAGGAGGGTAACATCTACAAGTTTAAAACTCGACGACAACCAACTGTATGATGCAAAATCTCACAGGGGTTATTACGTTGCAAAACCAGTCAATAATGGAGATGTTGTTAATAAAGGCTATTTTCTATCTGCGATGTAATACGCTTTACTGTTGGAAAAGACTAAAAGTGGAAAAAGGTACAATGCTTTAAATTATAAAATAACTAATGTGGCAGATCCAACCGAGGATACAGATACAATCAATAAGCGTTATTTGCACTCTGTAATACCAGAAAAGAAAAAAGATGGATTTTCCTTCTATAAATATACTATAAACGATATTGGATATCCTAAAGAAGAAAGTGATGGTGTTAATATAAATACATTAAAGATAATTGTATTTTATATAATGGTGCTGTTATTGATTGTCATGGAAAAGTGTTGTCCAATCTGAAAGATGGTTCAACTCCATCGGATGCTGCTACCGTGAGACAAATGAATGAAAGCTTGAAGAAAGGAACATCCACTTTTGTTAAACAAAATCAGGTGGTGTCAAAGAAAGGTGATGAGTTTATGCAAGGAAGTGAAAAGTTTACCTTACTACCACTACAAAATGACAAGTGGGATGGAAAAAATAAAAGATTGTCAAATATAAGTTTAGGCACGGAAGAACATGATGCTGTTATTTTAACACAAGTACCACAACTATCAGCTACTGGTGTTAATTTTATATGTAAAGGTAGACGATTAACCCAAGTTAAATCTGGTAAAGATGATCAGGATTGTGTTGTTGTAAAACAAACTAAAATTTTAGATAAAATAAATAACGTATATGATGGAAAAAATAGAAGAATATCTAACATATCAGCAGGAATAGCTCCGAATGATGTTGCTACTATTAATCAAGTTATAGCAACCTCTAAAAACGATCCATCTGTGTATACATGTAATGGTAAACGTATCACAAATCTTGATAATCCTAGATATGACAAAGATGCTACTAATATAGAGTATGTAATGAATCTTGTAGGTAATGTAGTTATTGATATGCATAATCATTTGATTAATACATCGATGAAACACAATAAAATCGAAGATTCTCAGAGAAACCAATGGATTAAAGATGAAATCATTAATAGATACTAGTAAAACTTATGAATATTTAAGTATGGAATACACAAAAAAGGATTCATTATCATAAAGTATTTCATAGAGTGAAGACTTTGGTTGCATAAAACAGCATAATGAAGACCGCATCGTTCAGTCGTCGTCAGGACATTGGCAAGAGAGGACGTGGTTTAACATCAGCTGCATTATCCCTGCTCAGACGGATTCCAATTGGTGCTGTTGTGAATCGAGCGATAGACGCTTTACCATACGAATTACATCTGCCCGGAGGTTATCAATATTGTGGACCTGGAACTAAGTTGTCAAAACGTTTAGCAAGAGGAGATCCTGGAATTAATAAATTAGATCAAGCTTGCAAAGAACACGATATAGCATATTCAAAGTTTAAAGATTCAACAAATAGATCAATAGCGGATATAATTCTAGCGGAAAAAGCTTGGCAAAGAGTAAAATCAAGTTACGCAAGTATTGCAGAAAAAGCAGCGGCTTGGGCAGTAACTACAGCCATGAAGACGAAAGCTAAATTTGGTGCTGGAAGACGACGTCGCAGAAAAAGACCTGCAAAGAGAAGAGCTCCCAAAAGAGGTGGAAACATTAAGAAGAGACGTCGTAGAACTCGTAAAGCAACAGTAAAGAAAGCTTCTATTTGGTCAATGGTAAAAAACGGAGCAGGTTTATACCTAAGACCGTACCGTGTGTACTAAATAAGAAGAATCAATTGATAATTCCAAATAAAGCCTTAACAAATCATCAGTTAAATGATTATGTAAAATGTTTGAAAATACCATTTTTTCGAGGAGTTTTTATGAAAGATGCATTACCAACTAAAATATGGGAAAATGAAACTGGAATAGTAAATTTGGATTCCACCTATGGTCCAGGCACTCATTGGGTATGCTATAAAAAGCTCGGACAAACCGTTTACTACTTTGACAGTTTTGGCAATCTACCACCGCCGAAAGAACTGCAACATTATTTTCGAAACTCCAAAAACATTTTTTACAATTACAAAAGAGAACAACCTAACAATACTGAAATATGTGGGCATTTATGTTTGGAGTTTCTAGCGAAGAGTGTCAGTCAGCTTTAAGATGTCATCGTATACAGTGTCACTGAGTGGAAATTCATCCACATTGAAAAGTACGCTGTTCCCAGCATTGCGTCTATCCAAGGAAAGATTATGGGAAGCGGCATTACTTGATTTAACTACCTACAACTCAATTCCCAATGTTACGGAAGGAAAGAACAATTTACTACATTATTATGAAACTAAGGATGCTTCAGGAAAATACTCAGAATTGAAAATAATTACATTTCCTACTGGAGCTTATGAAATCGATGATATAAACCAATTACTGCAAAAACAACTCGGAGAAGAAAATATCACCGTTAAAGGAAACAATAATCCTTTAAAAGCAGAAATAACTTAAAAATATTATATCGATGTCAGCTTGGAAAACTCCATTGGCAGTTTACTTGGATTTACAGATACAAAAAAGAAAATATTAACTCCTGGAACTACTCATTCAGGTGATACAACTGTTACAATATTGAAAGTCAATAGTATCGATGTAACGTGTAATATTATACACGGATCGTATAGAGAAGGAGTGAATCAGCATATTTTACATACATTTTATCCAACTGTGGCTCCTGGTTTTAAAATTGTTGAGAAGCCACAAAACTTGATATACCTACCGTTAAACACCAGTTTCATTTCAGACATCGTACTGAACATATTGGATCAAGACGGTGTTAGTGTTGACTTTAGAGGAGAAACGATAACTATACGGATACACATCAGAGCGGCAACATAAAGGTCAACATGGGATTATCATTTAAACCGCAACGGAAGAGTCGGGAGCTCAGTAGCTCCTCGACATTGGAAGAGTTAACATCGGACAACATTCGTTTTCTACAGAAGATTGGATTGAAACTTAACAACGATGGATATCCTGGATATATCTCAAGGACCGACATTCGACGAAACACTATGGGAGAAGGAATATCACACGCACAACCCTTACACTTCATCAAAATTAAACAATAACGATGAAATAAGGATTCCCATTCAACAACAAGATATTTACACATTACCGTGTGAAAGTTATTTGTACATTGAAGGACGGGTATTAAAATTGGATGGAAAAACTGCTTCAACAGTTCCTTTTATAAATAACCCGATGGCATATCTTTTTGATGAAATAAGATATGAGATATCAGGGGTGACAGTTGATTCGACAAAAAAGGTTGGTATAACAACGACATTGAAAGGATTAACATCATTAACACCGCATGAGAAGAATTTAATAGTCACCGCCGGATGGGTTGCCCCTGATAAAGACACTATAACACCGGATTCCAACGGTCACTTTGATTTTCATGTACCCTTACGATTGCTTTTGGGATTCGCTGAAGATTACAAACGAATAATAATAAATGTCAAACAAGAATTGGTATTACTCAGATCTTCAACTAACAAGGACTTGATACTTGCAGACCCTGCAACTACGGAAGATAAACTGGAATGGCAACTACAATTGGATAAAGTTGTTTGGAGAGTACCTCATGTAAGATTGGCCGATGAACATAGAATCGTATTATTGAGAAAGTTAAAGTCTGACCGTGATATTGTGATGCCATTCCGAAGTTGGGAATTCCATGAATATCCTACACTACCTCAGACAGAACGACAAACATGGACCGTCAAGACATCAACTTATTTGGAACGGGCAAGGTACATAATACTCGGTTTTCAAACTAAGCGAAAAGATGTTATCACTGCAAATGCCGGTCAATTTGATCACTGTAAAATAAAGAATTGTAAAGTTTTCTTAAACTCTCAATTCTTTCCTTATGACAATTTGAATGTCATGTTCAGCAAAAAACGTTTTTCCATTTTATACGATATGTATGCAAGATTTCAATCGTCATATTATGGAAAGACTAATACACCACTATTATCGCCTGACCAGTATTATTCCAAGGCTCCGATAATTGTAATCGATTGTTCAAAACAAAATGAATCGGTAAAATCATCAAGTGTGGATATAAAAATTGAAATGGAATTTGAACAACCAGTAGCGGATGGAACTTCAGCATACTGTCTAATTCTACATGATAAAATAGTTACTTACACACCGCTGACCGAATTGTGAAGAATGTACTTTAAAAAGAATTAGTACAACGACTGCAGATTTTTGAGGTTAGAATTATCTGCTTCAATTTTTGAGGTTAGAATTTCGTTTGTGAAAAACAAGTTGAAAACAAACATTTATGTGATTGTATAAATTTCAAGGATTTCACGAAAAACATAAAAGAGAGAAAATCATGAGTGGAAAGATCATTTTATATTCGACCGTCGTATGGGAAACATCGTTCGCAAGATGAGTTCTACTAACGGAGAAGAAAATACACCTCTAATGGATGAGAATAGTTCAGATATAGAAAAACAAGTTGAACGAGAAATGGACGAGTTCCTCAAGTTTAACAAACATAAGAAGAGAGAAGAAGAAAAGGGAGAAGGAGAAGCTGAAAAAGAAGTAAAAAGAAAAAAGGTTGAAGTTAACATTACAACTAATATTTTAACAGAAGTATTTCTTCGGATTTTCTACCCCATTTCTTCATGCATGACGAAAAGTATTTCAGTTGGAATTTTAAAATCATTGGATTATTCACCGATTGTTATTTTAAATCATGGAAATAAAATGGTTACATTTACTGAAACTTCTTGGGAATCATTTATGAAACATTTACATCTTTTGGAATGTTATTTGAGTAACAACACATTGGAAGAAGAACAAGATTAAGTTTATTGGAATCAAATATTGAAGTTGATATAGTGAAACATCGTGGGGGACAAATGGTTCGCTTCAGAGATTTAACTAAACATGATGTAAAATTACATTTGACTAAAGAAGAATTTTACACTTTAAGTTGTACTACCGGTCCCGTCACCAGATATTTGAAACAACTAATATTTTCAAGTGCAATAATCAAAGACTATCTAATCGATACATTGGACAGACAACCTTTCGTTCCAATTTTATACGGTCCCGTGGATACTTCAATTTTTAATCGAATACCTCAAGAAGTGGATATGTGGAGACAATTGAACAACTATCACACCAACTTTAATATCGACGAAGAAGCGCAAGAAGTTAAAGAAGAACAATCGTGTTTGTAATACAAGTCAGTTGCTGACGAGACTTCATCATGAACAAACGGGTTTCGTTTTCTAATGCGCCACATATAATGGAAGTTAAAAAAGGTATAATTGAATTTTAAGCTTTTCGAGGAAATGATGGAAATTTTATTATAAAAGAATTAGTAATTTTGGATATGAACACATCTGTAGTTTATCATTACTTATTCAAACCTCCATTACCATTCAATAGACTAACAACTAAAGCGAAAGTTACAAACAAATGGTTGTACAAACATTTTCACAACTTAAGATGGGATGAAGGTTTTATTAATTATAACATGATGCCGCACATTATGAATCATTACTGCAAAGAGTTCAAAACTATCTACACAAGAGGATTGGAAAAAGCTAATTGGATACAATCATTTACAAGCAACGAAGTGATAAATGCAATAATAGATAGAGATTTCCAATGCTATTTCAATGAACTTTGTATTTCATCAAAGAGTTTTAAACATCGAAGGTCACAGTGCGCTTTGAAGAATGCCTACCGCTTGAATAATTTCCTTCAACAGAATGGTGGGGGTAATGTCGGTAATAAAAGTGAGAGCGCTACCATGACGCAGCATGAGTATTACTCGAACCTCCGAAGAGACAACATCTCCGACGGACATTATTATTAACAAGAAGATTAACAAGAAGATTAACAATAACATCAAGATGGCATCGCAGAACTTTCTTCAAAATTTGGTTGATCAATTCAACGCTCATTCAAAATCAACAATCTTACCGACGAAGAGATGTTCTGAACTAAAAGAAGAAAAACATTACATCATACATACAATCAAGAAGATGGACACTTCAGTTGGTGATGCTATTAATTGCACATTGAGCGAGGCGCCGTATACAGTTGGTGACGAACCGAAGTTTCAAATCTTCCTACCGAAACGGTTTGTACAACTTCTACAAAATGAAGATCTTCGAGTTATTCAACCTGGCGCACTCTATTTAGTTTCACACGGACCGAGTGGAAACAACTCAACTGAACTAACTATTCATGTAACACCTACTACTAACTAGTTTGTACATAACTTTGTAAATATATATGTTTGTAATGGTTTCTCAATAAAGATGATATAAAACAAAACAAAAAATAAAAGAAGCAACATATTGTTATGTCTTTGTACATAGCAATATGTTGCTTTTTTTTAAAAATTCCACGGGATGACCTTGACCCAATTTTGTGTGATAATAAAAGTGAAAATCAACTTGTGAAATTCATCAGTCTACGACTACCTTTCGTACCGTACACATCTCGCTCTCTATAACTAAATACAAAACTTCAACATGTCCCTAAAGGTCAAGTGTGCATCTTACGATACCAACACCATTACGAGTTTTGAACAACTTGAAGATTTAACCAACGAAATGCGAGTTTTACTTACCGGTGGTTATCACTTAACTGTTGATGTTAGTGCTACTAATGTAAGGATGTTTACTAAAACAAAATACTGTGATGATGAAGTATTTCTTTCAACACAACCTACAACATCTTCATCACCGACTGGTCAACATAACATCAAGTTCCACAAGTATTACCAATGTTAAATAACTTTTAACAAATAAAACTAAGGAATCACGTGATCAATGTCAAGTTGATAAAAAGGGAATGATACTTGTATAACTAATCATTCGCTTCCCGACTCTCGCTGCGTCAACACCTAATTTTAAAGATGTTATACAGAATGATGATTGAACTAGATGGAAAAATCTATGGAAAAGATTACAACACCGTTGAACAAATGACTGAAGATTTAAATATATTAACTAAAGAAGGATATCAAGCTAAATTAATTTTAAAATTTCCTGAAGTACATCCACTATCGACTGAAGAACTTATCGCTATGGCTAAAGCGGAGAGAGAGAAAAAGGCTGAAGAAAACAAACAGAAACAGACAAAGTCTGAAGAAGATAAACAGAAATAAACTTCTTAAGTATAAACATTCCTTACATTAGTAAGGTATAATTTTTTAAAACTTCGTTTGGATGACCTTGAAATTACCCCCACCACTTTTTGTAGTACATAAAACTGACTATTCAACACTATACACTCTTATTCTTTCACTGGACTCAGCAGCGTCAACATGGAAGAACAAAAGTACAAGTACGAACCTCGTTACTGTTGTGAACAACAGTGTACAGATTTAGGACCAATGATGGTGGACGGGTTAGCTTGCACTAAATGTGAATTTTTTGGATCTTGTTACTGCAAGTGCAAAACAAAACAACTACCGCCACCGGAATTGCGAACTTTCAAATTTTACAAATCAAGATATTTTCATACATGCTGTCCTCAAAGATGTTTCAAATTTCATCCTCTCGATCTAGCTCATTGTCAACGCACCAAGTCTCATCAAGATGATTTTTGTACACATATGATAAAAAGATGTAAATACAGATCAGATTGGTATTCCGATCCTGTAGAACCATCGAATGTGTAATTTCAGTTTTACACTCTTTTTTAAAACTTCAATTGGATGACCTTGAGAATTCCCCCCACTACCGGTTGTAATTTTTATATAATATTTTATTAAACTTTAAATCATTTCACTTCCAACACTCTAACTAACAACATGGAAGCAAAATTTATCAAGTTTGAACATATAATAACTGAGAGGGAGGAGATGGAAGAATTGTTTCAAAATTTACTTTCTATCATGGACAAATATCCTATGAGATGGTTCAGAATTGTGGTTAAATATTTAAATCCTGGTGAGTTATTTTCTTCATCGTCATCATCACAGAGTGAGGAAGACGAAACAACTAATTCAGTTAGTATAATTGAATTAAAAGACGAAGAAGAGGAACTTAGCTATTTACTTGGTCACAAGCTCATGCTCACCAACAAATAAGCCTCCTTCCTAAACGCCGATCTTCATTCAATCGCCGACTCTCGCACGATGAACAACTCTCCGTTGGCACGAATGAATTCTAGTTTCGAAGTAAATTCTAAAGAAGATTTGCAAGAAATATTTAATACTTTACACGAAATTGTTAGTAAATTCAACACTGTTAAAATGAATCTGGAAATAACTTACGCCTGTCCTATTTGTGATAAGGTTGAAAGTTCTGATGAAGATAGTTTGCTGAATCTTACTCCACTTACACCTCTACAATCAGACACGACAACAACAAGTACGGAAGCAAATGGTGAGCAACCTCCTTCCCCCACCACTTCTTTGTAATTCAACTTCCCCCACCACTTCTTTGTAATTAAACTTCCCCCCACCACTTCTTCGTTTAACTAACGTTCCTCGCTTTCACTTCTCATTCCGTCTCCAACATTTGAACTATCAACATCACTTGTTTCAAAATTTCAAACACCAAAAAACAACACTAATGATGGATATGATGGATGAAGTTTCCTTCGTCACAAGGATGGAAGAGGAAAAGATGAAAGAAGAAAAATTGAAATTGGAAATTAAACGTTTGCAATTGGAACGGGAAAACCAACTCGAGATATTACGTTTCTTCAAACTTGTCAAATACGTCATCTGGGGACTCTGCCTTTACCTTATCCTCGTCGTCGGCGTTTGCTTTTACAACTCCGTATTTCATCACAAAAATTCAACCTGTATTGCACATTGATTGTATTTGTTTTTGCACATTGATTGTATTTGTTTTTACGAATAAAGTTCAAAACTTAAATCTACCTATCCCGCTATCACCGGATAGTTCAACTCTCAGAACTATTTCCTGTGCTAGCGGGATAGGCTTTTTTAAAACTTACTCGGGATGACCTTGACATACTTTCCGTAACCCAATTATCAAGTTGAATTTCAGTTTTGAACTAACTTTTAATTTATGCATACCTCCCCCTCATTTAATATACGACCGGAAGCTATGTGCCCCGGCACGTGGCTTCCGGGGCAGCTGACCTGTGCCAGAAGTAACCAAATCTAACTACTAACCTTTTTAGAGAATAGAGTGCCTTTATATTTTAATTACTTTTAAAACAATAATACATTTACATTGGGTTGAACCAGTGCCATAAACTGGAGTACTTTGTAAATAAGCTAAAACAAGGTGGCCCGTGCGCAAATTGCGCATTTTATGATTCTGTATGAGTAAAACCGGGGCCTACATCGTAGGCCCCGGTGAAACTCACCTACACGTACGTGAGTGTTGATTATGAAGTGACAGAGGTCTATTTTTGTTTACTATATGGCTTTTAAAATTCATCTGAAGGTAATCATCTGTTAAATTACAATTCACATTAAAGAACTTGCAATAAAAGTTGGTCAACATTTTAAAGCGCCCTCTAGAAATAAAACAAAGGCAAGGGGGGCGAAGCCCGTAATGATATGACCTTTTTAATTACGATTCGTCACTGCGCTATATCCTAAGCTTTAAAATGACACCTCAAT
The DNA here is from genome assembly GCA_030545055.2 of Neoaliturus tenellus. Classification (NCBI taxonomy): domain Eukaryota; kingdom Metazoa; phylum Arthropoda; class Insecta; order Hemiptera; family Cicadellidae; genus Neoaliturus; species Neoaliturus tenellus. The sequence continues at coordinate 250,228,090 of CM061533.1, read as the reverse complement.
CTTAAGAATCGGTTCAGTAGGTCGAGAGAAAAAGGGACGTAACAGACGAAACCCTTATAGAAATAAGAATATAGATAAGTAGATTAAATAATCGTAGATAGGATAAAAACCCCATGTAAAAATTGTATTAGGTTGCCATCACAAAAACATGTAAATTTATTTCATCGCAAACATATTAAATCAATAAAACCCATAGCTACAGTAATTATTCAAATGCTGTAAAAATACTACATTTTTCCCTAGAGCACATTTAACGAAAATTTGAAGAATATGACATTTACACAGTGCTAAGAAAAGGACCATGATTTGTTGGGTGAAAATTTTAAATTTATTTCTCACACTCTATTTCATACAATCATTAAGAATAGCCAAGAGAACAATAGTGCAAAAACTGAAATGATTTCAAAATTAACCTCTTGGAAAACACCACACGGAAATTATATTCATTCTGATTGATTATTTTAAAATCTGCTACCCAAAAAGAATATATCTCGTATGCCTCTTTATTTGTTTCAGTATTTCAAGTGTTTCTTTTAATTAATAGTATAGTGTAAATGTTTTAATTATTGACAAAGAAATTCTCGATGGCTTATCATCGTATTTATGTATGATGAACCCATCAAAAATTTAATTGGTGATCAATATAACTGAACTGTACGATTTTTATTTGTTACTGTAGTATCGCAATATTGGCTATAAAAATCAGGCATACGACTTGAAACTTTAAAAATTTTTCCGTTGCCTGTTTTTGAATTTAAACTTTCTTGAGTCTCATTAACTATTTAACTGTTTTATAAAGTAACTTATATTTGTTCAACTAAACCCACAGATAGCTCATTCCCCCCTTGCTTGTGTTGACGGGGTAGACGTGGGGGATGGAAGGGGTGGGTGAGATAGCTACATTGTGTTGTGATACGGGCATTGACTCCTTATCATCATATTACCTCTAGAACACTGACTCGGTGTCTTGGAATCAATTTAGGGAGTGTATAATTTAGATCAAAGATATTATAAAAGATTATATTGTATCGATAAAGTTTAACACGCATGATAGTTTTTCCAACAGTAAAATTAAAAGATAAGACACTTTTTTGTACTACACATAGTTTAAACATATGTAGTACACTAGATTAGATGTGGTGTACTACACCTAGGGAAATGCGTCATATCTCTAGTTGTTGAGGTGGATTTGTTTTAATATTTACAATTGTATTACTATAGTCGGGAGCAATAGAACAGGCGTGTCAAGGTCAAGTCTTTTAATAAGCCAGCTGATTTTTTCTCATTTAAATACATGTTAATTAGCTTGACCTTCACCCGCCTGTTCTATTGCCCCCGACTATAATGTCGTCTATAACAAGCATTTTCACATTCAACTCAAGCTACCTTGCACTATTGCAATTGGTTTAACTTTACTTTGATCAATAACGCATCATCGTTGATTTGGTTTCAAATGACCAAGCCAAACCTCCCTGGGATCATCCGTCTATTTCAAACCGATCATTCATCAATTTATAAGCCATCCCTTACTGTCCTGATCTCATCTCTACAACTAACTAGACGTAAATAAGGGGATCGCCTCTCAGTGACAAAACCTTTGCACAAAGTTATTTATTGATTTTTTTTATTGAGTGTCAGTTGATTATGTTTCAAATAGATAAAACACAACAATGTTAATGTTTTGATTATATTTTCATTGTGTATTGTTTGTGTTTTTGTTTACCAAAAAAAATCATAAATTAACACATTAAATTTCAGTTGCAATATACAGTATTTAAGTTTCTTTAGAGGAAATCAGAATTAAATTTCGAATATATTTTTACTCAGTAGACCACAGTATATACCAAATCATGAAATGCAAATGAAACACATCAAGCTGTGTATACATTTTATGGTTTTTACAGCAGTAATTATTATTTCAACCCCGTGACGGCGACACAGTGCCAGGAGGCTGAAGTAATTGAAACTCGGATTGTTTCCGCTGCGAGTTCGTCTTCAACATTACATGACACCCGAGGCAACATATCCGGCCTCATTTTTTAAAATTACTTCTAAGAAGATACATTCACCTGCTTATCTTGGCTACAGAACCATTCTGATATCTTCTACCACAAGAACAAGAGGCGAGTGTGAAATTCACCCTGATAAGAATGTCATGTCTTATCACCACCATCCACATTATCACCTGATACTGATAGTTATTTTGTCTTTCTAATTACTCTTTTTTGTTAATTGTATCATGCATGTAAATTTCAAAATTTGGGTTTTTCTGAGTAAAACAAATAAAAAAAGATATTTCTCTCAATTTGGAATTATTTTGTAAGTAATATATTTTTTTAAACATGAAAGATTGCAAGAAAAAATGGTATAATAATCTTTTGTCTTATAACGTTAATGTAAAAACCCTCTGCTTAGTTAAATTTACATAAAACAATATTATTTTTACACTCAAATTAATTCTTTCATTTGGTTCTCATTATTCATACTACTTAAGATGGACGGTGAAGGATGGCAGTGGATCTGCTTCTGGACATACACACAGTTCTCCGGGGCCCCATACAACATAGCACGTGCGATATCTGTAGTTGGCGGTCACTAAAAAACTCAAGTCTCACTTTTCCTAATTTTTCTTTAATTTTGTCAAGTAAATATTTTATCCTCATATAATAAAAGCCAACGGAAATTAACCATTTGGAAAATCAAACAGATGCTTCTACAATTTATTGTTACTTTAAGTATAACTACACATATTTTAAGTAGCAAATTTTACTGTGCTCCCGTGTGGTTAAACATAGATCGTAACTCTGGTGTGTACATGTTGGACTTCGAACAAGAGAACCGAATAATCATGGCAACCCCTGCCTCGGTGATGTGTAATATGTTCCACCTGAAATAAGACGATAGATGCACTGATTAGGAAATATACTAAGATATTATCTGCTCCACAGTTGCCCATCCATGTTTACCTATTCCAGATTGAGGTCCCAAAAACCATCTCTGCTGATCGCCTCCCAGTTAATGGACACAAACTTAACCATCCATACAAACTGGACTTCCTCCTCAGACGCTTTCCGAGGTCGGAAACACTTCTTGACAGTTGACCCGACCAGTCAAAATGTACATAACTCTTCTTCGGATGCGGTATACTTTACTCAATTGTTCCCGCACTAGAATGGGTGGATGTAATTATTGGAGTACAAATTGGGAATGATACAACACCAGTCATGCGACTGCAGATCGCAGTATCAGACCATAGATCTATAAAGAGACATCGAAAATTCCATTTGGAGTTTAGTTTTTTTTTTTTTTTTTTACATTTGACCTAGGTGTTCTGCACCGCATAATACATTTTATTATTCTTCAAACTTGATGGCTAGATAAATAAGCCATACGATATTATATATATATATATATATATATATATATATATATATACCAGACCAAACCTTATCAAATCACACCAGCGACGCACTCTTCGCTCTCCTAGATGTAGAGCACATTGAGACAGCATTGCCACTTTTTGGGATTCTGTTCTTAGAATTGCAAAAACCTAAATATATGTCTGAAATTTGTGCAAAAATGTTAATAATAGTCCGGCTTTATGTTAATGTCTCCAAATATCATTCTTTTTCGGCGTCTAACTCTAAAATAATATGGGATGCCCATAAACGAGAAGCACCTGTTTTGTGCCTATAATTGAAAGTATTTGTTTGGATTGTACTTTTCCACGTGTTCCGAACCTAATGTTCGTTTTTATAAGAAGATGATTGTTTTATACAGTGCTGAGAACCCCCAGACAGCCCCCCCCCCCCAGATTAGTCCTCACCCCTTATCACTGGATTGTCCTGATAAGGAAGTTACCGGCTCGTCATCCCCCTTCCATCATTACCTAGAATAGAATAAGAGGGCAACACGGAGTCAAAACCAATCACGGGTTGATACGTACTTGATGAATGCCTGATTCAAAAGTATATTAGAGTAGAGATAATAAGTTTAAAAAAATGAAAATTAAATTATTATTACTTATTTTGCATTTATAATATGAATCTCTTTATCATTTTATGATGGAATTATGTAAATGATACAATTTTATACATAGTAAGATTCATATTCTTAATTAGCAGCTATGTAGAATAATTTCTTATTTGCAAATAATCCAAGATGTGCTGTATTCCAAATCTGGACTTTTCTTATGAAAAAAAATTTACTTTATTTTTTTGTACTGCCAGTTTATAGAATTTGTCTATAATAAGAATTCTTTTTAACTAATGATGCAGAGTTTTCATTCAATTAACCAAAAAGGATATATTAAATACAGGAATATGTCAAGTAGAATTTGAAGGAAACACAATACAGAAAATAAAATTAATTAACCGGGTACTTTTACTCGTGAAACACGTATTTAATGTGTTTATTAAATCGTTGGTAAATATTAGTTGAGCACATTTTTAGGTTAATGCCGGATATTTATTGTAAGTACATTCACAATTTTTGAGCTACATGATCAATAAATTGCAATTTTGTTGAAATCCATTTAGCAATATTGACTATATGATATCAAGCTTTTCAACTCATTGAATTAATATAAGCTAAGCAATTGACAAAAATTCATTAAGTAGTAATATATATTTAGTAATATATGTAACTTTCATATTAAATATTAGATGATATTACCTTATTTAATTTTAAAATTCCTATCTTACATATCAGGGAGACATTGCATTCTAAATTTATCTCACAGTTCCCGATTACAAGTACTTTAATTCAAATTTGCTATTTGATGTCGAAAGTGTATCAATAATAGGAAATCAGTGAGAAAATAGGTAAAGAATATTTACCTGTTAGTCTATACGAATGAATGAATTAATGAAAATACTTCTTTATTGAGGCGAACATGGTCCTATCTTTCAGTTACTTTACCTCTTAACTAAATAAAAATAGCTTATAACTCAACATAGATACAGATTCGCAAAAAAATAAGAAAAACCGATATGTAAGGAAATTAACAAAATACTTACATAAAACTAAATTTTTATTTTACAATAACAACAGAGTTTAGAATTTATTTCATTTAACACTTGGTTTGGACCGTTCCAGGCCAAAACGTTAAAAATTGCCACTGACGTATATAGACACAAAATACAAAATACACTTACAATCACACACAGCCACATCCATGCCCAAAGCAAGCCATCCCGTTACGCTAGGTCATCTGGTTGAAATAATATTACTTCAACGCCACCGTCAGAACAGCGGGTATGAGTGGGGTAGAGAATTCCAGAGACGGCAAGCTGTGACGACAAAAGGTCGGTTGAAAACGGTTGTTTTATGGTACGTAATGCCCATAATAATAATTTGCGCAATAATTTGGAATCCCAAGCATGATTGCAGAATAAGCCACAGTAATAATTCTCAGCTGCCTGATGTCTGATAATTTTAAAAGAGACAAGTGGACGTAGAAAGGGGTGACGTTGTCATCGCATTGAAGATTGTACAAAAACCGAATTCAGTAATTTTGGGTTCGTCACAATTTTGTAGCCTAAGCCCCCGTCATATCTTTAATCACGGTGTTACAGTAATTTATCAAGCGTAGGAATACAAGTGATTTGAGCAGTAGTAGTTTTATGTTGAAAGGTAGAAGTCTTTGCATCTTTTTTAGTGTGTGAACAGCTGCACTAACAGCTGAACAGCTGCATCAGTCCAGCCGAGTGTGTTGGAAAAAGTCAAGAGAAGACTTTCACCTTGTCGTGATATTGGAGAAGTGTCCTGTCAACAAAAATACCTGGTACATTGTTCATATCCACCCTGTTGAGCAGTCGTGGATGTCCTAATATCATTTGTTTCCCTTGTAAGGATTTAGTCTGAGGCCATTCTTTTGTGCCCGAAGAACAATTTTGTTAATATCTCAATTCATTTGAGTAACAGTTTCATCATTCAACCTGCTGATTTTAAAGTGAACATGAATCTGTAAATCATCAGCGTATGAGTCAAATCTAGCATTCTGTAGAACTGAAGTAATGTCGTTGGTGTAAATAGTCAACAGAAGAGGACCTTGTATTGAGCCATGTGGAACACCACAGGGAACATGCCTCCTGTCAGATGTTAATTTTTCATGACTCACACACTGCTTTCTGCCTTGAAGATATGATCTAATCCAAAAAGTGATAAATCTAACAATCCTAAAAATTTAACTTTGGTAAGAACGATATCATGGTTCACTGTATCAACATCCTTAATAAAGTCAATCATTACAGCAATGTGCATTGACTGCGATTTATAGCCAACCGTATGTCATCAATACCGTTTAAGTCCTGTGATATTTGCGTAAATCTGACTAAAAGGGGTTAAAGGTATTATTTTGAAAAAGAAAATCATAACTTGAGTGTGTACTATTCTTTTCAGAGCTTTAGAAAGAACAGTAAGTATGGTGATAGGCCTATAATCTTGTGGGAGAGTTGAAGATGAGATCTTATTCAAGGGGCTGACAATGGCATACTTCCATTTTCATGGGAATATTCCATATGTTATGTGTATGAGTATATAATACAATAGCCTTTTTATCCAAACATAGTCCTATTATTATAAAACAATTTCATTTAGATTTTTTATTTAAATGAAATACATGATCTTTCTTTAATGTACATCCAAACAGTTTTGATGATTAAGAATATTTAGTTTTCATTTTTCCTATAGCTTGTCCACCATTACGATTTTGTATCATAAATATGTTAACAATATACTCATTATTGTCTCGACCATCATCCCCCTCCCCCTCCCAGTTACCCCACAGTCTCAGTCGTCCTCGGAGCGTGATCGCTCCATCGCTCAATGATCATCAGTCAATTTACAACCAATCCTTCAAGATGCGCTCTCGATCTTCGCGACAAAAAAAATTAAATCATGTTTTGAAGATAACCAAAACCCTGTGAAAAATGAAAATGTTTTTTTTCTTTTTTTATACAATGAAGTATAAGTAAAAAATTTTTTATCTGATGTGTAGCAACACCTACCTAGCATACAGTTCATCATTTTAATTTAGATTAACTAATGTATATGATAATATCATTTTTATTATGCAATAAATGTAATTATTTACACATTTACCCCCCTACACTTAATCTTCTTTGTTGCTGAGTTGCCGAAGCTAAGGGGAGGGTGAAGGAAGTGCTGATATTCAGAATAATACAAATCTTAATGGACCATAAATTCAACCGGTGAGATTGCCAGAGTGGATCTTCCATACAGCAAAATCTACTAAGAGATAACCTAATGTAAAACCAACATTCCCCAAGTGTATTTAGTCTCTTTAAATAAAATTTAAAATTTACAAATCTTGAAAGAAATTTAATAGTTTTAACTATCTTCATTAAACGTTAAGTGTTATTTTTATTAATTTTTATGAATATTACTTTTTGTCTAATTAAAGTTGTATTCATGATTCACCGTCATTAGAAAAAGAACCTTAAAAAATTGGAAAATAAACATGAAAAGTAGAACGTCTTAAAAAGAAAAGTTCCACAGTTTTATGATTAATATTTTTTCATTAGTTTTTCACTACAAGTTTATTTTTAAAGTTGATTTCAGTCACTGATTTCGCTACTTCTGCGTTAAGGTCTAAAGTGCACGTAAATTTTTATATTTTGCCATATTTAAAACATTATTTATGCCCCACCTTTGTCTGCTTCACACTTATAGGATTGAGTAACAGAAGAAGTAGAATTCATGTCAGTACTTCAGAAAATTTTCCAAGCATATGGATGGGAAAATTTTACATTTTTTCAAATATGAGTACATAAAAATTTTGTTAAAACGATAACATTTCCCATATTTATATTTTGGAGTTAAATATCCTGTTCTAAGTACATAAATTTGTCTTTAGTTATGGAAAACAAAGTAATTTATTTGTTCGGCCATTTGGTTTTTCACACCAAAGAAAGAAATAATCTTATAATCATTAGCATCAAGCAAAGTAATACTCATATACTTATTAGTAATAACTCCCTGGGTTTAGATTACCAGATCAGCAAGGTTTAGCACATTTATTAATACTAGAGGTCGCCCACTGGTCGAAATTCGACCAAAAATTCAATTGATCTTAAGCCAATTTGTTTTAAAATTATTTATAACTGAAACGTCTGTTCTTCCTGATTTGCAAGCATTTGTTATTACAACAGTTGTCTTATAATTCAATCCATTATCCTTCTCCCATAAGATTAGCATTGAAACTTAGAAAGTCTGTAGGGCGTAGCCCTGGGGTCCAATGGAAATTATAATGCGATTCTGCTCATCTACAGCACAATACCTTTCTAACGGTATGCATGGATTTCTCCTACGATGCACACAAGCTGGGAAAAAGGAGGAAATGAAACATGCTTTCGTATTAATATATAGATTTTTACTGACAAACTTTTTTTCAACGCCGCGTCACAGAACCACCTCCGTGGCAGGGAGTATATGGCTGCCTCGCGTGCCCAACTGTAGTTTTAAGTCATACTACAGACAATCCGTGCGTTGTGACGCCTTCATGTTCTGTACGATTGTTTGTCACAGTCACATTGTGATTGTATCTTGGCTATTCTGGGAATATTACTCCAACTCGCCGCCACAACAGTTGAATATCTGTAGATGTGTCCAGTTTCAAGAACTTTTAAACTTATGTAGGAATATTTACCTTAAATTGCCTAAGTTCTTGAGTTGATGTTTTCTCTCCACTCAAGAACTTAGGCAATTTAAGGTAAATATTCCTACATAAGTTGAATATCATTTTCATAAAAGTTTATCATTTTATATACTTGGATATGTAATAGATTTTTTACACAGATTTGAAGTTTGAGCTCTATGTTTTCTCCTCAAAAAAGTCCTAAAATTGTATTTTGAAATAATATTTTTGAAAATTTTGGTACAAGTATCAATGCTATTTATTTAAAAGGAATGTTTTATATTATATTTTAGATGCCAGATTCATCTTGAAATTCTCTGGCTGATCGTCATTTTCTCCTTGATTTTCAGAGTTATAGGCTGGTGGCTTTTAGTTTTAAAGATGGCACCTTTTACCTTTACCCAATTTTCATGCAATTGTAAAGTTTGTTCAATTTATCAGTCAATCTTTCTTATATTGCTCTTAATAATGATTGGAATAATTTTCCTGAACACCCAACAACTGATGTGATGTGTGGGTTGAATGAAGCTTGTCTGTTTTTACAGGCTGAGAGATATTTTTTTTATTCAATTTCCCTCTAGTATGGTATGGAAATAAGATAAGATACGAGCATCAGTGTCTAAGGAACGTACATCAAAACAATGCTTCCATTCGGCTTTCCCAAACACCTCTACAAGCTAAGGCCGGTTCCTACGTGGGCGACAGATGCGACGCGACGGGAGCGACAAAATTTCAAACCAATGTATAAGCATTGGAGCGTTCTTAGTGGGCGACAGGAGCGACAAAAATTTACAAAGTATACTCACATTATGGGAATGCAAGCTTGTCGCTGGCGTCGCTTCTGTCGCTCTCGTCGCGTCGCATCTGTTGCCCACGTAGGAACCGGCCTAAGTCAACTTTAAGCGGTGGAGTAGTTTGGTCCTTCTCTTTATCTATAAGGGTTATTTTATACTTGTTCCATTATGCTTCCGAGTGTCTCTCTCACTTCATTGTGTCCTCTTGTAATTATTCTACCCTTACGACACTTTATAGATTGCTCGGTTTTGTAGCACTTATGACATGTTTTTGAAAATGGATTGGAGTTCTTCCATATCGTAACACTAAGGGTTCCTGAATTCTTGATGGGACATGTCAAGACTAAGCTTTTTCAGCGGAACACTTTATTATTTATACTTTGAAAAATAGATCTCAACTTTTCATAGGGAAGTGCTCAACATATTTTTTATATGCTTCTTTTTCTTCAGTCGTTTTCGGGGGAGGATTTAATAGCTATTTTTTGGTGGGCAAGATTAACTGCATCTTTAGTTTTAGTAATTCAAGGCTGGGTGAAATTTATACAGAGCGTTATCCATTATGAATAAAACATGTGAACAATATTTTACTGATTTTTTTACTACTATTTTATAATTCACCAATTATTTTTATATTTATTTCACAATTTCAAACTTGTAATATTAGAAATATAGTGCATAATACCATCAAAGTTCATATCCGGATCAAATCTATTATAGGGGATGAGAGGGTTTATGACTGTGGGTAACCTTACAACCCACTCAACCCAACTCAACCCAACTCGACCCAAACTCAACCCAAATGGGTTGCTACCACTGCCCCAACCTCCCACCCCAACCTGCCCCCCACCAACTAGTTAGGCCACCTGGGGGTAGCCACTTATTAGAATAGTACGTGTTATTATAGTGCGGAAATAGTATAAGTAACATAATTATAAGTAACTTCGCAGTTTCAAAAGCCAGCAATTTATCCTCTCCACTCAATTTTGATTTGTTTCGTTTTGTAAATCGGGTTCTACTTATTATATTTTTTAATAATATTACTTTCACACATCGCATTTATAACTGGATACACCTACAATTGTTTTATGTAAATGTACAATTTCAGTTCGGTGTACGTCAGGATTTAAATACGTGATCAAATGCAAAGCGTTCCACTCCGGAGGTCGAATTACCAAAAGAGGATTACTATTGTGGTATATGAAAGTGTAATTTCTCATTGAAAATAGACAAATTTTTACAATACAGCTATGATCAGCTATGTATGTAGACCATAATTTTTAGTTGGACTGCGATGGATTGCATTTTAACTAACTTTATAAGGCATTTTTACTTTTAATATTATCAAGTTTTCCATAAGTAATTTTTCCTCCTACTTGAAATCTTTTTTTACTTGTTGAAAACGTTTGAAACTCATTGAAACATCATCATTCCACAACTCTGGTGAAACCCGAAACAGCAGTGTTTGAAACCAACCACCATTGACTTTTTTGTGGCAACAATAGCCTTGTGAAAGACTGAACAGTCAAGAGTGGCGCAGTGGCAATCTGAATAGATGAGTCAATAAAAGTGTGCTTGGTGTGATAATCTGAAACGACCGTTACAATTGGGTATCGTCACATTCAGAGGCATTAGTGAGATTTGTGAAAAATGAAATTGATATTTACAGATTAGACTAGTGTAATAATCAATTAATTCTTTTTGTACTGGTGTTTCACGTTTATAGTCGTGTTAGGTCTAATGTTTGATTACTGAGAGAGGAATACTTTGGTGTTAAGGTGCTATACGATTGAGGATATGTGTTTATATATATATATATATATATATATATTCAAGGTTAATTACCGCAATCTGGATTCTAACCGAACAAGAGGTTTTATGAATGTAAAATTAGGAAGTCAATAACTACTTAATCTCGAATGAACCAAACTCTTTATGAACAATTGGTGTAATACTTTCTTGTTCTTCTTTTGGATCTTTAAATCCTATTTTAATTAAAGTTAACAGTGAGAGAATTTTAATCATACCTTTCATCCACGCAAAACGTGTGGCCTATTATCAGCCTAATTGCAGTCACCTAGTTACACTGTTTCCATTTTTTATACTTATAACCTACATGAATTTATTACTTTAATTACTACAATCCTTTGTTGTCCTTAACAATACAGACATTCAATGTCAGGACTCCATCTCCCAATTATTTGATCTCGTCACTTCAGTATAGGATAAACTTGCTCACAACATTATCTCGTTAACCTGGACAATGGATTTTACAATACTGTGAAACAAGTACTGACTTAACAAAAGCGTAACTCGCCATCAAGCCTGACAAATATTGCATCAGTTAAAGTCATTTAATTTCTAAGTGAACTTAATGTACAATGTACATACTCTTACAGTACGTACAAGTACCACATATACAATTCACTAATGCAGTATAAAACTAAATCACAAACTTGTTGTAAGGACCAGTTACACAAATAAAAACTCTTATAATCCCAGATTTACTATTATTTAACGTTTATGAAGTTTTGTAGGATGGTTAAATAGTTTGATGACCGTAACGGGAAACGAAGCTTGTATAAAATAATCAATACAGTTGTTTTGTGGTACTCTGAAGAAGGCCAAGCCTGGAAGTTCACCTCTTACAAAAACGCAACTTTAGACCCTAGTGATTAAATACACCACAGTGCTATTATATTGATGTAATAAAATTATATAATGGCAAATATTTTCAGTTCCTCTGTTTAGTAGTAAACTAAGACCAATCTTAGGGAAGGATGTACAAACTAAATACGAATAGAGCGATGGAGATTTCGTATTGTTAGTTATTTTGTTATTTAATATAAAATTCATAGTATTGAAAAAAAAAAATATATATATATATATATATATGTATATATATATATATATATATATATATATATATATCAGATGTATAAAAAACTCTTCTGCTCAGAAAGAAAACCAGAAACCGAAGAATGTTTTTAAATTAAAATACATATCAGGATGAATATAGGTAACAAATTAACATTTAAAAATATTAAACTTTTTTATATTTGGGACAATGCAAGTCGTTCTGCACTATCATGGCTAAACACTTTCTTTAAAAACTATGCTGAACTTAAAAATAACATAAAAATTGTAACTCAAAAAGGCAAAGAACTCACATCTAGTTTTTTTTTTTTTTTATTTATTTTTTAACTTTCGTTTATGAATTTGTGAAAACTAATTAAATTGTGTTAAATGTTGTAAAAACTTCATAAAATTTGTAAAATTACTATAATTTGTTAATTAAACTTTACAACGAGGTTTTTTTACTATCAATAAATCTTTATGGATAGCCAAATGTACTGTTGTTGTAAAATTGTCTCTACTTGTAAACCTCGTGAAACCAATAGCTTACATAAGTGCTACCCTAAATTCATACCGTTTTTACCACAAAAAGATAGTATACAGCTTACGTAGTATTAATTGAAAACTAGGTTTTTTTATTAATAAATTATATGATTTTTCTTACCAAACAAACGATTATTTTTAAATTAATGATTGAGTCCGGCCAGTAGATATAAAAGGCCGGATCTGGCGCACCCTCATAGTTTTTTTGATGACTTTTTGCTTCGTATGACCACTTTTTTTGCTTCATATGACCACTTTTTTTGCTTCGTATGACCACTTTTGCTTCCAATGACCACTTTTTGCTTCAAATGACCACTTTTGCTTCCAATGACCACTCCTGATTCAAATGACCACTTTTTGCTTCAAATGACCACTTTTTTGCTTTAAATGACCACTTTTTGAATATAATCCAGGGAACACTCATAGTTTTTTTTTACCGCTTTCAGCTCCAAATTGACCGGTTTTTGACCGGATTCTGGCCGGTTTTGGTCAAATATCAGCCCATTTCGGCCCATTTTAGGGCATTTTTCAGGATTTTTAGATACTGATTTCAAGGAGCACTTAGAATTTAATCCAGTTGTTCATTTGATTAGGGGTCCTTTTTTTACCCCCTTCAGCTTCAAATTGACTGGTTTTTACCGGATTTTGATTGGTTTTGGCCAAATATCAGCCCATTTCAGGGCATTTTTCAGGATTTCAGACAGTGATTTCAAGGAGCATTTTGAATTTAATCCAGGGAACTATGAGATGCACTCTTAAGTTAACTATAGTTTTTAAATGAAGTTACCCACTCCCCTTGTGGTGAATCTAATCCAGAAATTAATCCAAGGAAGTGTGAGAACTCCCAAGTTAACCCTATGTAAATGAAAAGATACCGGTTTTCGGTGATTTTTTACTTTTTTGTCAACTTTCCAACATTTTTCAGGATTTCCGATCCATAAAAATTGATATTGAAAGGCGAATTGCCCAACATCCCAGCCCCATATAAAATTATCTTTAATTGCAATTTTACCTTCAAAGACACATTTTTAGGACAAAATTCTCCAATTTTTAACCCAGTTTAACCTCTTAAGATCTAATCCCTAAGGCCCAGACAAGCCCTAAAACCTAGCAGCTAAGGCTTTAACCTATCAATAAGCCCAATTAACCATTAGCTTAGACCTAATGTGTTGGACCTAAGATCTAAACATAAGGCCTTGCACCTGAGTCCAAAGCCCTAAAACATAGCAGCTAAGGCTTAAACCTGTGAATAGGGCCGATTAGCCACCAGCTTAGACCTAATGTGTTGGACCTAAGATCTAAACCTAAGGCCTAACAGCTGAGTCCAAAGCCCTAAAACCTAGCAGCTAAGGCTTTGACCTGTGAATAGGGCTTATTAGCCAACAGCCTAAACCTAATGTGTTGGCACTAAGATGTAAACCTAAGGCCTTGCACCTGAGTCCAAAGCCCTAAAAGCTAGCAGCTAAGGATTTGACCTGTGAATAGGGCCTATTATCCAACAGCCTAAACCTAATGTGTTGGCACTAAGAGATATACCTAAGGCCTTGCACCTGAGTCCAAAGCCCTAAAAGCTAGCAGCTAAGGATTTGACCTGTGAATAGGGCCTATTATCCATCAGCGTAGGCCAAATGTGCTGGACCTAAGATCTAAAGCTTAGCCCTTGCACCTGAGTCCAAAACCCTAAAACCTAGCAGCTAAAGATTTGACCTGTGAATAGTTATTAGCTAACAGCCTAAACCTAATGTGTTGGCACTAAGATGTAAACCTAAGGCCTTGCACCTGAGTCCAAAGCCCTAAAAGCTAGCAGCTAAGGCTTTGACCTGTGGATAGGGCCTATTATCTATCAGCTTAGGCCTAATGTGTTGGACATAAGATCTACGCCTAAGGCCTTACACGTGGTTCCTAAGATGAAATGCCTTGGACTTAGGTCCTAAAACCTAGCAGCTAAGGCTTTGACCTGTGAATAGGACCTATTTGCGTTTAGCTTAGACCTAATGTGTTGGACCTAAAATCTTAACCTCAGGCCTTGCACCTGAGTCCAAAACCCTAAAACTTAGCAGCTAAGGATTTGACCTGTGAATAGTACCTATTAGCAAACAGCCTAAACCTAATGTGTTGGAACTAAGATGTAAACCTAAGCCCTTGCACCTGAGTCCAAAACCCTAAAACCTAGCAGCTAAGGATTTGACCTGTGAATAGGGCCTATTAGCCTATACCTAATGTGTTGGCACTAAGATGTAAACCTAAGGCCTTGCACCTGAGTCTAAAGCCCTTAAAGCTAGCAGCTAAGGATTTGACCTGTGAATAGGGCCTATTATCCATCAGCGAAGGCCTAATGTGCTGGATCTAAGATCTAAACCTAAGCCCTTGCACCTGAATCCAAAACCCTAAAACCTAGCAGCTAAGGATTTGACCTGTGAATAGTTATTAGCCAACAGCCTAAAACTAATGTGTTGGTACTAAGATGTAAACGTAAGGCCTTGCACCTGAGTCCAAAGCCCTAAAAGCTAGCAGCTAAGGCTTTGACCTGTGAATAGGGCCTATTATCTATCAGCTTAGGCGTAATGTGTTGGACATAAGATCTAAGCCTAAGGCCTTACACATGGTTCCTAAGATGAAATGCCTTGGACTTAGGTCCTAAAACCTAGCAGCTAAGGCTTTGACCTGTGAATATTTGCGTTTAGCTTAGACCTAATGTGTTGGACCAAAAATCTAAACCTCAGGCCTTGCACTTGAGTCCAAAACCCTAAAACTTAGCAGCTAAGGATTTGACCTGTGAATAGTACCTATTAGCAAACAGCCTAAACCTAATGTGTTGGCACTAAGATGTAAACCTAAGGCCTTGCACCTGAGTCCAAAGCCCTAAAAGCTAGCAGCTAAGGATTTGACCCGTGAATAGGGCCTATTATCCATCAGCGTAGGCCTAATGTGCTGGACCTAAGATCTAAACCTAAGCCCAAGCACCTGAGTCCAAAACCCTAAAACCTAGCAGCTAAGGCTTTGACCTGTGAATAGGACCTATTAGGCAACAGCCTAGACCTAATGTTTTGGGTCTAAGATGTAAACCTAAGGCCTTGCACCTGAGTCCAAAGCCCTAAAACCTAGCAGCTAAGGCTTTAACATGTGAATAGGACATATTACCCAACAGCTTTGACCTAGTGTGTTGAACCTAAAGTCTAAACCTAAGGCCTTGCAACTGAGTCCAAAGCTCAAAAACCTAGTGGCTAAAGCTATGACCTGTGTATAAGACCTATCAGCCCCCAGCCAGGACCTAATGTGTCGGGACTAAGATGTAAACATAAGGCCTGACACCTTAGTACAAAGCCATAAAACCTTAAGATCTGAAAACTTACAAGGGGGCCGCGATTCACAGCCCCCCATGAATTGAGCAAACATTAGGCAACGAGGTCTTTTTTCTTTGAATATGAAATTATGATCAGAAATGGTTATCAGATTCAGATTGGAGTATTTGAAGACCAACCTCCATCCATCTTACCCAACTCCTAACTACCGCATGGACTTGACCCAAGACCTAAGGCTATACACCGTAGGCTTTAAGGATCTTAAAAAGATCTAGGCCATAGAGTTAAGACCTGAATATTTACAAGGGGGCCGCGATTCACAGCCCCCCTGAAAAGACACTGTGGTCTAAACCTAATACCTAATACACCGTGGTCTAGGCTTTTAGGTTTTTAGACCAAAGACCTACTACACCATGGTCTAGACCCAAGATCTAAGGTCTGTGGTCTAGGCTTCAGGTTCTAAGCCCCAAGATTTAAGGCCTGCATAGGCATTTAGGTTCTTAGCCTCCAGATCTAAGGTACGTAATCTAGGCCTTTAGGTTCTTGAATCCAACACCTAGGACCCTACATCATGGTCTAGACCCTAAACCTAAGGCCTGTGATCTAGGTCTCTAAGTTCTCCTCAAGACATAAGGCCCTACACCATGGTCTAAAACCAAGACCTAAGGTCCGTTGTGTAGGCTTTTAGGTTCTTATACCCAAGACATAAGGCCCTACACCAGGGTCTAGAACCAAGATCTAAGGTCCGTGGTCTAGGCTTTTAGGTTCTCATACCCAAGTCCTAAGGCCCTACACCAGGGTCTAAAACCAAGATCTAAGGTCCGTGGTCTAGGCTTTTAGGTTCTTAAACCCAAGACCTAAGGTCCGTGGTCTAGGCTTTTAGGTTCTTATACCCAAGACCTAAGGCCCTACACCAGGGTCTAGAACCAAGATCTAAGGTCCGTGGTCCAGACTTTTAGGTTCTTATACCCAAGTCCTAAGGTCCGTGGTCTAGGCTTTTAGGTTCTTATACCAAAGTCCTAATGCCCTACAACAGGGTCTAGAACCAAGATCTAAGGTCCGTGGTCTAGGCTTTTAGGTTCTTATACCCAAGACCTAAGGTCCGTGGTCTAGGCTTTTAGGTTCTTATACCCAAATCCTAAGGCCCTACACCAGGGTCTAGAACCAAGACCTAAGGTCCGTGGTCTAGGCCTTTAGGTTCTTATACCCAAGTCCTAAGGCCCTACACCAGGGTCTAGAACCAAGTTCCGTGGTCTAGGCTTTTAGGTTCTTATACCCAAGTCCTAAGGCCCTACACCAGGGTCTAGAACCAAGATCTAAGGTCCGTGGTCCAGGCTTTTAGGTTCTTGTACCCAAGTCCTAAGGCCCTACACCAGGGTCTAGAACCAAGATCTAAGGTCCGTGGTCTAGGCTTTTAGGTTCTTATACCCAAGTCCTAAGGCCCTACACCAGGGTCTAGAACCAAGATCTAAGGTCCGTGGTCTAGGCTTTTAGGTTCTTATACTCAATGACTAAGGCCCTACACCAGGGTCTAGAACCAAGATCTAAGGTCCGTGGTCTAGGCTTTTAGGTTCTTATACCCAAGTCCTAAGGCCCTACACCAGGGTCTAGAACCAAGATCTAAGGTCCATGGTCTAGGCTTTTAGGTTCATATACCCAAGTCCTAAGGCCCTACACCAGGGTCTAGAACCAAGATCTAAGGTCCGTGGTCTAGGCTTCTAGGTTCTTATACCCAAGACCTAAGGTCTGTTGTGTAGGCTTTTAGGTTCTAATACCCAAGTCCTAAGGCCCTACACCAGGGTCTAGAACCAAGACCTAAGTTCCATGGTCTAGGCTTTTAGGTTCTAATACCCAATACCTAAGGCCCTACACCAGGGTCTAGAACCAAGATCCAAGGTCCGTGGTCTAGGCTTTTACGTTCTTATACCCAAGTCCTAAGGCCCTACAAAAGGGTCTAGAACCAAGATCTAAGGTCCGTGGTCTAGGCTTTTAGGTTCTTATACCCAATGACTAAGGCCCTACACCAGGGTCTAGAACCAAGATCTAAGGTCAATGGTCTAGGCTTTTAGGTTCTTATACTCAAGTCCTACTACACCAGGGTCTAGAACCAAGATCTAAGGTCCGTGGTCAAGGCTTTTAGGTTCTTATACTCAAGTCCTAAGGCCCTAAACCAGGGTCTTGAACCAAGATCTAAGGTCCGTGGTCTAGGCTTTTAGGTGCTTATACCCAAGACCTAAGGCCCTACACCATAGGCTAGAACCAAGAACTAAGGTCCTTTGATTAGGCCTTTAGGTTCTTAGACCCAAGTCCTAAGACCCGTGGACTAGGCCTTTAGGTTCATAGACCCAAGACCTAAGCTCTTAGACTCAAGACCTAAAGCCATATACCGCGGGTTAGGGTTTTAAGCTCTTAGACCCAAGACCTAAGGCCATACACCCTGGTCTAGGCTTTTAGGTTCTTAAACCCAAGACCTAAGGCCATACACCCTGGTCTAGGCTTTTAGGTTCTTATACCCAAGACCTAAGGCCCTACACCCTGGTCTAGGCTTTTAGGTTCTTATACCCAAGACCTAAGGCCCTACACCCTGGTCTAGGCTTTTAAGTACTTAGACCCAAGACCTAAGGCCATAAAGTAAAGACCTGAAAACTTACAAGGGAGTCGCGATTCACGACCCCTGAACAGACACTGTGGACCCAAGACCTAAGGCCTTACACCGTGGTCTAGGCTTTTAAGCTCTTATACCCAAGACCTAAGGCCATAAACCCTGGTCTATGCTTTTAAGCTCTTAGACTCAAGACCCAAGGGCATACACACTGGTCTAGGCTTTTAAGTACTTACTCCAAGACCTAAAGTCATAAACCATGGGCTAGGCTTTTAAGCACTTAAACTCAATGCCTAAGGCGGTCCGCATGGGCTAGACTTAAGACCTAAGGCCATACACCCTGGTCTAGGCTTTTAAGTACTTATACCCAAAACCTAAGGCCATATACCGTTTTCTAGGCTTTTAAGCTCTTAGACTCAAGACCTAAGGCCATACACCGTTTTCTAGGCTTTTAAGGTCTCAGACTCAAGACCTAAGGCCATACACCGTGGTCTAGGCTGTTAAATACTTATACCCAAGACCTAAGGCCCTACACCGTGGGCTAGGCTTTAAAGCTCTTAGACCCAAGACCTAAAACCATAGGGTTAAGACTTGAAAACTTACAAGTTAATCGCAACTCACGATCCCCGAAAAGACACCGTGGTCTAGACCCAATACTTAAGGCCCTACACGAAGACCCAAGAGCTAAGGTCCTTCACCATGATCTAGACCCTAAGACCAAAGACCTTACACTATGGTCTAGTACTCGGCATAAACCATTTGCAGTTGTGGTTGTTTCATCTATTTCTAGAGGTAAGTCGGCCTCTAAGTTCTTAGAACCTAAGACCAAAGGCCTTATACCACGGTCTAGTACTCGGCATAAGCCATGTGCAGTTGTGGTTGTTTCATCTATAGCTAGAGGAAAGTCCTAAGTTCTTAGACCCTAAGACCAAAGGCCTTACACCATGGTCTAGTACTCGGCATGAACCGTTTTGCAGTTGTGGTTGTTTCATCTATAGCTAAAGGTAAGTCCTAGGTTCTTAGACCCTAAGACCAAAGGCCTTACATCATGGTCTAGTATTCCTCTTAAGCCGTGTGCAGTGGTTAATTTGTCTATACTTAGAAGAAAGTCGGCCTTTAAGTTCTTAGACCCTAGACCTAAGACCCTACACCCATGGACTACAACCTGGACCTAAGGCCACATCCCGAGGTTTTGTACTCGTTTAAAACCGTGTGCAGTTGTGGTTGTTTCATCTATAGCTGGGCGAAGATTGGTCTTTAATAACTGTGTGCAGCTATTACTGTTTCGTCTCGAAAAAGAGAATGTTTAAGCTTTTACACCATAGCTTAGAACGAAAAAGCGTGGTCTTTTTTCTAAAACCTAGGACCTTAGACCGATACCCTAGGACATAAGGGCTTAGACTTATTGCTTTAGATCTAGGGCAAAAGGAATTTAAATGAGAACCTAAGGCCTCATAATTTAGACCAACCCCAATCCCAAGCATTTAAGGCATTATACCATGGACCTGTATGTATATGACCTTAAACATTTGACCTAAGATCTAAGGCTTTAACATAAGTCTTAAGCCCTAAGACCCTACCCCATGGGCTAGTACTGGTCCTACACCATGTGGGACCGTGTAAAATGGCGTGCATAAAGCCAATCACATGGATTATTTGAAAGCCCCGCGCACATGAACACCTGTGTTTGCTGTTGGGCGTTTTTATGATTTGCGCTTTCGGGCGTTTTGCAAACTCGACCTGCATATTGCAAATCGATGTGTAGACGATGCCCTTCAATAATTAACGTCTGCGAACGTTTTTCAAAATCGATGTGTACACGATGTTTTTTAATAATTTACGTCTGCGATCGTAATTTCCGTGTCGAGTTGTTCTTATGTCTTGAGGAGAACTTAGAGACCTAGATCACAGGCCTTAGGTTTAGGGTCTAGACCATGATGTAGGGTCCTAGGTGTTAGATTCAAGAACCTAAAGGCCTAGATTACGGGCCTTAGATCTGGAGGCTAAGAACCTAAATGCCTATGCAGGCCTTAAATCTTGGGGCTTAGAACCTGAAGCCTAGACCACAGACCTTAGATCTTGGGTCTAGACCATGGTGTAGTAGGTCTTTGGTCTAAAAACCTAAAAGCCTAGACCACGGTGTATTAGGTATTAGGTTTAGACCACAGTGTCTTTTCAGGGGGGGGCTGTGAATCGCGGCCCCCTTGTAAATATTCAGGTCTTAACTCTATGGCCTAAGTATTTTTAAGATCCTTAAAGCCTACGGTGTATAGCCTTAGGTCTTGGGTCAAGTCCATGCGGTAGTTAGGAGTTGGGTAAGATGGATGGAGGTTGGTCTTCAAAAACTCCAATCTGAATCTGATAACCATTTCTGATCATAATTTCATATTCAAAGAAAAAAGATCTCGTTGCCTAATGTTTGCTCAATTCATGGGGGGCTGTGAATCGCGGCCCCCTTGTAAGTTTTCAGATCTTAAGGTTTTATGGCTTTGTACTAAGGTGTCAGGCCTTATGTTTACATCTTAGTCCCGACACATTAGGTCCTGGCTAGGGGCTGATAGGTCTTATACACAGGTCATAGCTTTAGCCACTAGGTTTTTGAGCTTTGGACTCAGTTGCAAGGCCTTAGGTTTAGACTTTAGGTTCAACACACTAGGTCAAAGCTGTTGGGTAATATGTCCTATTCACATGTTAAAGCCTTAGCTGCTAGGTTTTAGGGCTTTGGACTCAGGTGCAAGGCCTTAGGTTTACATCTTAGACCCAAAACATTAGGTCTAGGCTGTTGCCTAATAGGTCCTATTCACAGGTCAAAGCCTTAGCTGCTAGGTTTTAGGGTTTTGGACTCAGGTGCTTGGGCTTAGGTTTAGATCTTAGGTCCAGCACATTAGGCCTACGCTGATGGATAATAGGCCCTATTCACGGGTCAAATCCTTAGCTGCTAGCTTTTAGGGCTTTGGACTCAGGTGCAAGGCCTTACGTTTACATCTTAGTACCAACACATTAGTTTTAGGCTGTTGGCTAATAACTATTCACAGGTCAAATCCTTAGCTGCTAGGTTTTAGGGTTTTGGATTCAGGTGCAAGGGCTTAGGTTTAGATCTTAGATCCAGCACATTAGGCCTTCGCTGATGGATAATAGGCCCTATTCACAGGTCAAATCCTTAGCTGCTAGCTTTAAGGGCTTTAGACTCAGGTGCAAGGCCTTAGGTTTACATCTTAGTGCCAACACATTAGGTATAGGCTAATAGGCCCTATTCACAGGTCAAATCCTTAGCTGCTAGGTTTTAGGGTTTTGGACTCAGGTGCAAGGGCTTAGGTTTACATCTTAGTTCCAACACATTAGGTTTAGGCTGTTTGCTAATAGGTACTATTCACAGGTCAAATCCTTAGCTGCTAAGTTTTAGGGTTTTGGACTCAGGTGCAAGGCCTGAGGTTAAGATTTTAGGTCCAACACATTAGGTCTAAGCTAAACGCAAATAGGTCCTATTCACAGGTCAAAGCCTTAGCTGCTAGGTTTTAGGACCTAAGTCCAAGGCATTTCATCTTAGGAACCACGTGTAAGGCCTTAGGCGTAGATCTTATGTCCAACACATTAGGCCTAAGCTGATAGATAATAGGCCCTATCCACAGGTCAAAGCCTTAGCTGCTAGCTTTTAGGGCTTTGGACTCAGGTGCAAGGCCTTAGGTTTACATCTTAGTGCCAACACATTAGGTTTAGGCTGTTAGCTAATAACTATTCACAGGTCAAATCTTTAGCTGCTAGGTTTTAGGGTTTTGGACTCAGGTGCAAGGGCTAAGCTTTAGATCTTAGGTCCAGCACATTTGGCCTACGCTGATGGATAATAGGCCCTATTCACAGGTCAAATCCTTAGCTGCTAGGTTTTAGGGTTTTGGATTCAGGTGCAAGGGCTTAGGTTTAGATCTTAGATCCAGCACATTAGGCCTTCGCTGATGGATAATAGGCCCTATTCACAGGTCAAATCCTTAGCTGCTAGCTTTAAGGGCTTTAGACTCAGGTGCAAGGCCTTAGGTTTACATCTTAGTGCCAACACATTAGGTTTAGGCTAATAGGCCCTATTCACAGGTCAAATCCTTAGCTGCTAGGTTTTAGGGTTTTGGACTCAGGTGCAAGGGCTTAGGTTTACATCTTAGTTCCAACACATTAGGTTTAGGCTGTTTGCTAATAGGTACTATTCACAGGTCAAATCCTTAGCTGCTAAGTTTTAGGGTTTTGGACTCAGGTGCAAGGCCTGAGGTTAAGATTTTAGGTCCAACACATTAGGTCTAAGCTAAACGCAAATAGGTCCTATTCACAGGTCAAAGCCTTAGCTGCTAGGTTTTAGGACCTAAGTCCAAGGCATTTCATCTTAGGAACCACGTGTAAGGCCTTAGGCGTAGATCTTATGTCCAACACATTAGGCCTAAGCTGATAGATAATAGGCCCTATCCACAGGTCAAAGCCTTAGCTGCTAGCTTTTAGGGCTTTGGACTCAGGTGCAAGGCCTTAGGTTTACATCTTAGTGCCAACACATTAGGTTTAGGCTGTTAGCTAATAACTATTCACAGGTCAAATCTTTAGCTGCTAGGTTTAAGGGTTTTGGACTCAGGTGCAAGGGCTAAGCTTTAGATCTTAGGTCCAGCACATTTGGCCTACGCTTATGGATAATAGGCCCTATTCACAGGTCAAATCCTTAGCTGCTAGCTTTTAGGGCTTTGGACTCAGGTGCAAGGCCTTAGGTATATCTCTTAGTGCCAACACATTAGGTTTAGGCTGTTGGATAATAGGCCCTATTCACAGGTCAAATCCTTAGCTGCTAGCTTTTAGGGCTTTGGACTCAGGTGCAAGGCCTTAGGTTTACATCTTAGTGCCAACACATTAGGTTTAGGCTGTTGGCTAATAGGCCCTATTCACAGGTCAAAGCCTTATCTGCTAGGTTTTAGGGCTTTGGACTCAGCTGTTAGGCCTTAGGTTTAGATCTTAGGTCCAACACATTAGGTCTAAGCTGGTGGCTAATCGGCCCTATTCACAGGTTTAAGCCTTAGCTGCTATGTTTTAGGGCTTTGGACTCAGGTGCAAGGCCTTATGTTTAGATCTTAGGTCCAACACATTAGGTCTAAGCTAATGGTTAATTGGGCTTATTGATAGGTTAAAGCCTTAGCTGCTAGGTTTTAGGGCTTGTCTGGGCCTTAGGGATTAGATCTTAAGAGGTTAAACTGGGTTAAAAATTGGAGAATTTTGTCCTAAAAATGTGTCTTTGAAGGTAAAATTGCAATTAAAGTTAATTTTATATGGGGCTGGGATGTTGGGCAATTCGCCTTTCAATATCAATTTTTATGGATCGGAAATCCTGAAAAATGTTGGAAAGTTGACAAAAAAGTAAAAAATCACCGAAAACCGGTATCTTTTCATTTACATAGGGTTAACTTGGGAGTTCTCACACTTCCTTGGATTAATTTCTGGATTAGATTCACCACAAGGAGAGTGGGTAACTTCATTTAAAAACTATAGTTAACTTAAGAGTGCATCTCATAGTTCCCTGGATTAAATTCAAAATGCTCCTTGAAATCACTGTCTGAAATCCTGAAAAATGCCCTGAAATGGGCTGATATTTGGCCAAAACCAATCAAAATCCGGTAAAAACCAGTCAATTTGAAGCTGAAGGGGGTAAAAAAAGGACCCCTAATCAAATGAACAACTGGATTAAATTCTAAGTGCTCCTTGAAATCAGTATCTAAAAATCCTGAAAAATGCCCTAAAATGGGCCGAAATGGGCTGATATTTGACCAAAACCGGCCAGAATCCGGTCAAAAACCGGTCAATTTGGAGCTGAAAGCGGTCAAAAAAAACTATGAGTGTTCCCTGGATTATATTCAAAAAGTGGTCATTTAAAGCAAAAAAGTGGTCATTTGAAGCAAAAAGTGGTCATTTGAATCAGGAGTGGTCATTGGAAGCAAAAGTGGTCATTTGAAGCAAAAAGTGGTCATTGGAAGCAAAAGTGGTCATACGAAGCAAAAAAAGTGGTCATATGAAGCAAAAAAAGTGGTCATACGAAGCAAAAAGTCATCAAAAAAACTATGAGGGTGCGCCAGATCCGGCCTTTTATATCTACTCCGGCCAGAGAACAAGTTTATGTCCTTTTTGCGTGTTAGTTCACCGACTAAATCTCGGTGTACCACCAACTACAATTTATCACTGTGTACACACTCGTGAATATATCCAAAGTATCAAAAAGTCAAATTAATACATTTGGTTGATACTAACAATTTGAACAGGTTCGATTGTAGCGCACTAGAGATGCGCCATTAGTTTGGCTATTAGGTAGTTGAAGCTGTCTAAATAATCAGCTGATATTAGACAGTAACAAAGCTAGACAAAGAATAGCACTACACTCATCATTGATTGATTCATATTCACCTTAAAATACGCCGTGGTAGTGTCAGCGTATTAGAAAGGGATCAAGTGATGGCAACCATTATTCTGTAAAAGAAGGTTGGAAGGTTATTCTGGAGGTTCTGTGGAAGAATGGGATGTGTATATTTCACAAAATGTGGTCCATTATCACCATTTATTCCTTTTTTTTATTTTACTTAATTCATAATTTTATGTAGAATGGATTATTGACCAGATCTAAAACTAAATGACAAAATCAAAACACCTGAGTCGCACGTGGTAATCAACTGCAGGAGGACTGAACTGTCCAATGGCGTGATATGGGACTGTTTGGAGTCGCCATTGACGGAATTAAAGGAAAGGGCTGATTTCTGTTTGGTGGGATTGTTAGTCTAATTCAACCTCACAACTGTATTTGGCTAATGTTAACTTAAACTTACTCAACTGTTTACAGTGGTAATACATGTTGTCTATGATTTCCTTTATTATGTTCCTACAGTTCATATTACGCCTTTAATCATTTAAATACGTAGTAAAACCAAAAAATAATAATTAAGATTCCGAAACTAAAATTTGCTTTTATCAGCTTAGATCTTGGGATGTACCTAAAAAAATCCTCCTTTTGTATAATATTTGTTTTAGTTGAATGGCCAAAAACGTATTTGGACAATAATTAATTCTTTAACTACACTGTAACTTTAGAACAAATCAGTCACTTTGTTTACTATCATTATTTATTTATTTATTTTTTTTTTTTGCAATATGAACATTATATATGTTGCAAAAATATATAGCACACAAACCGATGGTCCAATTCCAATAAATAGTTTCCTGTAATTTATGTGCGATATGTACCGTATTATTAGATCGGTGTTGAATGTAGATGGGAGTAGCTGAAGTGCTCTTAAGTTGTCATTAATAGCTCGCACCATTCGACTGCCCTCTCTGATATTGGCTATTGGATAAACTTTGACCACAACAAGGGCTCGTTAAATCCAAAATCGGACAACAGGTTTTACGAGTCCAGAACTAGCTGAGTCTGAAGTGCAACACAGGTGAATTACTGGCTCCTATTTTGTTCCGCTGTCTTCGGTAACTTCTCGTAAATGTAACAATCAAGTAGTTTAATTTTTGGTCCCCAAATGTTTTAGCATTAATCTAGTATTTGAATGTTTTTCTGTGTGCTAAATGGTTTTCCAATAATTATCAGTAATTGTTTGTGTAATTGCATCTGAATTATTATTTAAGACTGTACTATTCTCGGCTTAACTTATGATCCAAAAAATTTGTCTTTTTATTAAAACATAGGTTTTTATATAATTCCACGCCTTTGATAAAGATAATCAAAGTTTTTCAACCTCCATTAAAGGCATCATATTTTATGTTATGACTTAAGTTTAGAATACTACACATACATTCTGTGACACATTTTACGAATATTTACAACAATTCACTTGATGACCAATTTCAATACTTACTTTAACCTTCATTCTCATACATGATTATGGTTGACATTTTTCAATACAACCCGTGAACTATATACATTTTTATAGCCTAAACTCGAAGTCTAACATCTAATATTGCCACATCGGCCGGCCCTGTACAACGTGATATACATATTTACGCTCCACAAAAGCTCTAATCCCTTTTCTAAGGCATCGTAGCTTTGTTTTATTCACTGTTAAACCTTTGATTCAAGAATTCATTTACTTTAAAACCAACCCATAAATTATGGTAATCTCATTTCATAAGAGGGTTTACAGGGGTACAATAAAGCGTTTTATTTCACAGAAATCGTTCGTTATTTGACAATTTATTAGACAGTTCTAGTTTAGTTGGCAAACGAAATTATTAAAATGGTCAGTTTTTTAATATTTTAATGTGTGTTTTGTGTTTTAACCAAAAAGACAAAAGTTGGCTTCTTAATCCTTATAGTAAGGTTTTCCTCTTTCCAAAATCTTTTTTTGTATATTAATCTTAATTGAGCTTTGAATTATTACCCTGAACTTCATTTTTTAAAGCTTCGATAATTTTATAATTCAAGTAAATATAATTTTTAAAAGTGATTAAAAAAATACTAAAAAATTTTCATCAAAGCCATCAAATTATCTACATTTGAACAAACTACAGTATATTTTGACTGGGAAGTTTCATTTTCATAAACAGTTATTGAACATTATTAAGTTCACAGGATAAAGATATGAGTTGTTGACAAAACATTGACAAAACAGAGACAAAATAATTCCGTCACATACTCATAAAATTTTCTTCGGTATTTAACTACAGATATGTACATTGCCTAATTCCCTATAAAAAATTTTAGGGGTGAGTGTATAGGTTTTCTGCCATAAGGGTTTGTGGAAATAAATATAAGTTAAACCCTACTTAGTGAGTGTACATACCAAATCTTATTAAGTTATGATATTTTTACCCATAAGCCCCATAGGAGTGAGTCAGTGAGTTCGTAGGTTATGCGCCACATGGGCCTTGTAAGCAAATATAAGTTTAACGCTTCCTAATGAGTGCACATACTAATTTTTATCAAGATATGTCAATAAATACGCGAGATACAAGATTTTGTTGATTACTCATAGGAATAACTTGTAAAACATATTTTTTTATTATCGTTATTACCATTTAAGCTCATTGAAAATTCAAACATTAAATTGTTTATTTTTGGAGCTCTTTTAAAATGTCAAAAATGTTGGATTAAAAGAATTAAGATAAAAAAACGCCGAAACCCCATTTTTGACCCTTTTGAAAAACCATAATACATTGTTGTCATGGTCTTATCTCTCTGGATCTCGAACTCATTAAAGTAGATGCTGCCTTACACCCCTGTAACCATTATTATCAAAATCAGAGATCCCGTTCAAAAGTTATCGTGTTCATGTACACAAAGATAAAATATAGAAACTGTGGGTATGTAAATGTACAACTTATTTATCAATTGGGACGAACTGCGTTTTTGGCTTCTATAGGGACCACAAAACGAAAAAGTAAGTTCCGTGATTAGGTCTTAACGTGACTACTTCCGTAATAGCACATTTCCTATGGGTAAATTCGCTAAAAACGATGTAATAGACTACATTTTAAATGCAAGATATTGGCATTCCTTTCATTGTAATTTTTATCACCTGACTTATTAATTTAATTGAGGTGGAAGTCAACCATTGGACAAAAACAGATACTTAAATATCAGTTATTTTACTTTAATGTTACATATTATGTTTTATATTTTTTTTAATGATGTTCATCATTCGGAATGAAAGTTTTTTCTTTGCCTAATTGCATTTTACAAAAAAAAATTCCATCTTTGATAGAAAAGCATGTCTTGGGTAAAAACCTTTAATCAGTTATTCATCAAATTATAAGTATACAATCTAACCCTTCGTCCAAATTAATGAAACTGCCGAGTCAGTTGAGACCCCTGAATGTATAAAACTTCCATTTGACTGGTCATCCGGTAGCAGTGAGCTGCATCCGGTTGACGAGTCTCCCTGAGTTGGCCGTAACAGGATCCGGATCATCCGTGCCAATTCTCATTACAGTTTTAAATCCGCTTTGTAATACTTTTGTAATCGGATTTGACATGTTACCTTTGTCTTTTTACGCGCTTTAATTTGTTGTTTGATTTGCATTCCTCGTTGGTTGGAAAATATTTCATGAATGTAATAATATTATTATTATATTGCTATTAATGTACTATGTTTCAGTATCGTTAGACTACGGTTAAGATCTTCGGTAAACATTTTTTTCTACAATCGGCATCCCATCAATGTCTAATTAGCTTTCACCTCAAGTATCACTTTGGCAATTTCATTTTCTAATAAATATTTTAAAACATGAAACTGTTTCCAAAAATTCATCCTTCATAACATAACATCAATAGAAATTGGGGCATTATAAGATGATTTGTCATTTATATGCATAAACGTATTATATTTAAAACGACAATGTTGCATTGATCAGTTCCCTACCCATTTTCCTCCCATACTTAGTTTGAGCAAATCGCCTTTTCTATGAACTTGTATTTTGTGTGATACTTCATATAAAATATATTTTTATGAAATATATTCTCATGCTTCCTACTTCACCTTTTTACAATACTTCTTTATTGATATTTGAAAATATTCTTTATATCAGTGTTCCTGTAAAATTTGTCGTCCAACTCAAAGAATATATATGGACAGCGGAACATTTTCATAACTAATACCGTCGTGCACTCTTTTGACATTCTGCGGTAAAAAAATTAAACTGATGTCAAAAGACTTTCACAAAAACATTTGTAATAAAATCTTACACAATCATCTTTACATAATTATTTCGTAGAAACAAGGTATTGGGGTTTATGGGTTTCAATAACACTACGCCATTACGAGGGAGGATTTCAATTGAGGTCCGGTCGGTGTAAAACCGGGATGAAGCGAGATTACATTTACATGTGGCGAGAGATTCCATGAATGGTGGACACGTGAAGCGTGATTACATTTACATGTGGCGAGAGATTCCATGAATGGTGGACACGTGAAGCGTGATTACATTTACATGTGGCGAGAGATTCCATGAATGGTGGACACGTGAAGCGTGATTACATTTACATGTGGCGAGAGATTCCATGAATGGTGGACACGTGAAGCGTGATTACATTTACATGTGGCGAGAGATTCCATGAATGGTGGACACGTGAAGCGTGATTACATTTACATGTGGCGAGAGATTCCATGAATGGTGGACACGTGAAGCGTGATTACATTTACATGTGGCGAGAGATTCCATGAATGGTGGACACGTGAAGCGAGATTACATTTACATGTGGCGAGAGATTCCATGAATGGTGGACACGTGAAGCGTGATTACATTTACATGTGGCGAGAGATTCCATGAATGGTGGACACGTCAAGCGTGATTACATTTACATGTGGCGAGAGATTCCATGAATGGTGGACACGTCAAGCGTGATTACATTTACATGTGGCGAGAGATTCCATGAATGGTGGACACGTCAAGCGTGATTACATTTACATGTGGCGAGAGATTCCATGAATGGTGGACACGTGAAGCGAGATTACATTTACATGTGGCGAGAGATTCCATGAATGGTGGACACGTGAAGCGTGATTACATTTACATGTGGCGAGAGATTCCATGAATGGTGGACACGTCAAGCGTGATTACATTTACATGTGGCGAGAGATTCCATGAATGGTGGACACGTGAAGCGTGATTACATTTACATGTGGCGAGAGATTCCATGAATGGTGGACACGAAACAATGGTTTGATTTTCTGCCTTTCAACGTTACAACATACAGGTGCCATAGAGGCGGAGCATGTATTCAAACTACACTGGTGTGGACAGTACGGTTTTTGCGGTTTCATGGGTTTTAAAATAAACATTACTGATATGCCACAGTGGTATTAGATAGATATTATATTATTAAGTTTATAATCAAAGTTGATTTGTTGTTAACTACTACGAGTAGATTATGTCTACGTGGTGGATCATGGAGTTAACGTCTAGTTAATTAAATTTCAACAATGATAATGATTGTTTTACTACAAAAAATAAACTCTAATTTACTAGTATATTGTATGTTTTTAAAATAAAATATGGCTTTCCATCGTAACACTTTTCAAGCTATTTACGAAATATGACCTTAATGTAATTTTGTATAGTATTCCTAAATGTATTGTATACAAATAGCAAGAAGATCCCAGACCACTGAAGCTGTTGTTTGACTATTAATTATTCATTAATAGATTTTGTCACATTATAATGAATCGTTGAATAGCAAATCTGAATGCTAAGGGAACATCATCCGTTTTACAGAATTTCTTATAATTTTCATAATCCCGCTGTAAAGTTACTATTAAATAAGTTTTACAATTTTGAAAGTTGAAACCAATAAAAAAATTCCATCTTGAGATTTGTTCTTTAGTAGATACATCTTAAAGCTAAGCGTTAAATCAATGGACAGTGTAGTGACAGAATGAAAAAGTTGCTTTGAGTTGATAATTTGTTTTATATCTATATTATCTACGACGAAATGCACTAGAGTTTTGTTTTCAAGCGTTATGAATATTTTTTTAGTTTCTTAATATTTTTAAGAGCCCCACTTTATAATATACTTTTTTTAAATCCATGAATAAAATGAAAAAGCTCTATTGAGAAAATTTTCAGCTGTTCAAACAATAACTTAGACAAGTGATACCCTCGAATCTTTTTGACTATTGTCTGAAAAAAAACAAACGAAATAAACTCCTTTTCCTTCAAAACTTTTGTACTGCTGCGTTTTAGGCATTTTCTTGTAAATTTTCTCCCTGGATTAGTATATCGCATATAGCTTTAATAACAAATACTTATGTAAATGCCCTGTTAGACTAGTTTAAAAAGATCTCTTCAGGAAAGTTGTAATTCTAAAATTTAAGTGTAGAGTGAAATTGTTACAGGAGAAAGCTATCTTTCAGGTGTTTATTTTTTCCTTAAATAGAAAATAGACAAAATTTTGTTTTTATGTCTAGCCTGGTTTCTTTGATGATCAATAAAACTAAGTAGGACTTAAAATTTACTAATTTGTACATCGTCCTTACATTATGTTATAATTTCAGAGTTTTAGTTTAAATTGTGCCAAAAATTAAGATAAAATAATACCTTTTTTTAATTTACAGTAATTTTAATCATGCCTTTGACATCTAAGTAGAATTTATAAGTATCAGATTTAAAATAATTTAATGTTAAATTTTTATTTTTTACAAACAAATTATTATTAAAAATATAAAAATGTGAACTATATGATGGCATCGATTGCCAAGAGCAATATTCATTGTTTACCTTCAAAATTTCACGCCAACAAAAGTATTTTTTTAATAACTAACGTTTAAATACGTGAGAAAAGCATGAAATGTTTGCATCATGTTTCAATTAAGACTACGTTGTCAAAAATTATATAAGTTTAATCATTTATAAAGAATATCTTGTAAACAATGTGTTATTAACACCAACACAATCATTGAACATGTTGTTAACTATTCTAAACCTACCTTAAATATTTCCTTCTTTTTTATTAAATTTCACCAGTTTTACTAACTTTTAAACTCTTTTGTTTTTAAAAAAGGGAATTGTTTAATTGAGTTACATTCAAATTTAGATTCATTAATTGATTCTTCATTTATGCTCTATAGTATTATTAAATATGTTATGCATACTGTTTAGGAATAGAAAAACTATTAAAAGTAGTCAAAATACTATTTTCTGTTCATTTTGAGATATTAGTCCATAAAAAACTGATATAGCCTTAAGACACGGTGGGTTCATTAAATACAATATCTCTTCTTTCACTTATAGGCTTGATATTTGTTATTTCAACTTTTTTTCATATGCCTGCCACTTCTACACGTGTATTTATTTGTAAATCGTAGATTTTATTTTATTTTTGAACTTTTCATTCAGATTCTTTTTTTTATTATTTTGTACTGTGCATTCAAATTCTCAAAATGCATATGTTGCATTTTATTATAATTTTAATTTATTTAGTAATTTAATACAAAGAAATTTTTATACTTTGTGTAAATTAAGGATGGAAACAGTATAATAACTTTAAAGTATTTAAATAACAAAACTAAAACTTTGCCAATTGATTTTTAGTGACAAAGTCTACTTTCTAAAGTACTTATGTCCTTGGACCTCCAAAGGGGGACAGTTCACAAAGGGTCAGAAGAATATCTTAAAAGTTAGCATAATGTACATCAAATTGCCTCTAAGAATAGAGAACAATGCCGCAAAACCGACCTCTAAAAGATGTTCGAGTCAAAAATGGCAGGCGATCAAACTTCGTATTGAAATCAAATCGCTGAAAACAAAAAAATCAATAACTCCCGATACTCGTGACCTTTTGAGGTCGGGTTTGTGGCAAATTGCTCAGAATGCAAAGCCGTTGAAAATAATGTATTATATGACTTAGGCTAATGCAGTTTCCCTTACGACTTTCACTATGGACGTTCCTAAAGCAAGTCTTGGGAAAAACTTAATTGGCCTATGTCATATCATACATAATTTTTAAGTGTTTTTCATTCCAAACAATTTGCATGAATCTGACCTTAAAAGGTCGAGTGTATCGGGAGTTATTGCATTTTTTTCACCAAAATTATTTAATGTGAAGTTTGATTGCCTACGGATTTTGCCTCGAACGCCCTTTTGAGGTCGAGTTTGCGGCATTGATATCCATTCTTAGGGACCTTTAATTTTATGTACATATTTACCTATGCTTACTTTAAGGATTTTCTCCTGACTCCTTGTGAACCGTCCCCCTTTGGAGGGTCAAGAAAAATAAGTACTTAAGAAAGTAGACTTTGTGCATCAAAATAAATTTAAATAGTTTTAGTTTTTTAATTAAACACTTTTAAGGGTATTAAATTGTTTCCCTACTTAATTTACCCACCGTATTTCTCAACAATTGTTTCACACTAATGCACAATCAGAATAAATAGAAATTTTTACGACTATTCTTCTGTTTTTACTAATTATCTCATACTTAAAGGGATGCAGCTATTTACTTTTGTCATAATCATATCTCAATGACGAAATTACTATCTTAGAGTGTGGACATATTAAATTGTAAAAAGATCTTTAGGGCAGTACTTCTACATGATAACTAATTTTAATTGTATATAATTCTAGTTGAAAATGAAACTCAACTTTAATTTAAGCTAACAAATATAGTTTGCACATATTTGGAAGGTAATCTTTTTAATTAGTTCTCAAAAATTTTTTTATAATCCGATGTTATTATTCAGTTTTTTTACCATAGCTTATCACAAACATTTTGCTGTGGATGGGCACTGAACAAAAAAGAATAATTAATGTTTTTCTTTTAATAAGGTACTTAAAATCTTGAAAGTTGAATCACTTAAACTTATACTCAAACAATAACGCGGCACTCGTTATACAACAGACAGGACCTTTGTGTCCTTGCACCAAGGCAGGATCATCCGGCGACGATCCTCATTAGTATCTGAAATCCGTTTCGCAATACAGGATTTTTGTAATCGGATTTCACGTGTTATCCTTGGCTTTTATTTAATTGATCTGTTTAATAATCGTTTTTTTAAGTGCTTTGAGACATTCAACTTATATAGTTTTATTATCTATCTTTCATTGTTATATTTATTGCCTGAAGTTAATAGAAAAAATTGTATTCAGAATACGACAATCTGCGTTTTTTTAATTTTATTTAGGTACAAAATTATAAGTTTCTAGTCGTCCCAAGTTGATTACTCTCAACAACTAGCTATTTTTAATTGCTTATTCAAAATGTTTTAAATATTTGGGCTTGAGGCTAATAACCAACGTTAAAAGGCTCTCTTGAAGGTGGATTTGGAGAGTTTTTTACTGTTCAGAATGACCTCTTCAATGTTCGATTAAATATACGCATCAGTTGTGGGCTTCG
Organism: Neoaliturus tenellus; assembly: GCA_030545055.2. NCBI lineage: Eukaryota > Metazoa > Arthropoda > Insecta > Hemiptera > Cicadellidae > Neoaliturus > Neoaliturus tenellus. Next base: position 250,193,499 of record CM061533.1, on the reverse strand, counting down.
CGACAACAACTCCGCTGCAATTGTGAATTGAACTCGTCCGCTTGTTCCAGGGTTCATCTCGGCGCTTGCTAAAAAATGTGATCATTATTGAGTAGATATATTCGTCGTTGTATATCTTATTTTTGAGTATAAGTATATGAGTCAAAACTAATCAATGCGACATTGTCTGCACCGCTATTGTTACTTTTGGTTCAGGGCACATTGTCTAATAAGTTAGGGGTTGGGGTTTAGCCATGTGATGTTGTTTGATTCATACTAGATGAGACAGCTCATCATTTCTTAGTGGTGGTATGACATAACACAAGTAATGTAGTGGTGACGTAGAATGTCCTCGGCATTCCTCAGAACAGTGTCTTGAATCATTGGATGCCTTTGTGACCTTGGCCAATAAGTTCTAGGTGTGATTTTCATGTAAAATCTTATCTACCTTCAACAATCATTAATAATAAGAAACTCCACTCTCAATTAGGGCTAGAGAGTTGGCAAACCTTCCCAGAAATGTATTGTATACTGTAAACATGCGAAACATACCAATATAATGACAACATTGCATGGTCTAAGGGATGAGGGGAAATAGCTGTTAAACTTACCATCCGACTAATCCCATGAAATGACACTGAACCGCTGTCTTCTGAACAACTGAATTGAAAAACTTAACTGCCTGCAAAAATCATTAAAAGCTGAGCTACACCATGTTTTCTGGTTGGAATATGACCCATTCCACGAAACATATGGAATCTAGAAGAAGGTGCAATCGCCTTTTACCAATCATTTTGGTCCTCATTTAATTCTGCTCGTATGTACTGGAAGATGAATAACTTAATAGTGATGAGAATACCCAGACAACCCCCCCCCCCCCTTTATCATTGGATTGTCCTGATAAGGAAGCTACTTGCTCATCACCCACCCTCCGTCATTACTACCACTAGAGTATGAGGATAACACGGAGTCAGTTCCAATCACGGGTTGATACGTACTTGATGAATACTTGCATCCAAAATGTATTAGGGTGGGAATAACAAAATTTCTTAATTTACATTTATAATGACAATTTAGTAAACAAGTCATATTTTTTAACAACAAAGTTTGTGTTAATAATAAGCAGCTGTCTTGAATATTTTTTTATCCATACACTATCCGAAATGTTTTGGATTCAAAATCTAGACTTTAATTATGTAATTATCAACATTTAGTTTTTATATTTGCAGTGCCAGAAAATTTACAGAGTTTATCCTTGATGAGAATTCTTCTATTTAACTAATGATTATTCTTAAGACAATTTTTTAACCACAATACCAATGTGTATAAAATATTATTTAAAGTAAATTTTAACTAAAATAAAAGAATCTTTGTAATCTTGTTTCATTAGATACATCAGTTTAATGGTTCCCTTAATTGTTATTTACCAATGATTAAGAATATTTAATTTAACTGTCGTATAAAATACATATTTACAATTTTTGGATTTTTCTCATCATAAATTCATACATATATAAATTAATGTTGATATGACGATACTAAACTTATTTAAAGATCTCATCATGAATACATACATTTCACATACCTAAATTAAATAGGCCTAATGTTGAAAAAGTGTTAAGTCAAGAAAACATAGTAAACTAAATTTTTTATTTCATTTAATTCTTTTCATCAATCTTTTACTAATACATAAATAAATATATACATAAAATCTTACTCATAAATCTTTATCTGATGATGACAAAATCCTTTTCGATTTTTATCATTACAAAATATTAATTATTTGAACGAAAAAAAAGTGTTTCATTCATTTAACTCAATGTTGAAGATAGAGTCTCATAACTTGTAACTGTTTGCTGTTAAGATTATAAGTCTCACAACTATTCTGTGAGCCTTTAAATAAAAATTTTAAACTGTACATAAAAAACAAAAAATTATTAGAAAAAAATTATTATTAATAGTAGTTTAAATAACTTTATAATAGTTTATTGAAATACAGTATTGATGATTATGAAATATTTTTTATTTTTCCTATAGTAATGTCCACCATAATAGTTATATCTCTTAAATATCTTTATAATTCGATTACTATAACGTAGGTATAGTACGTTATACTATACCCCTCTCACACATTGCCCCCCTCCCCCCCCCCCCCCCCCCCACCAATGGGTGTCCCACAGACTCGTCGTCCTGTGGGCGTGATTGCTCCATCAGTTATTTGTTCAGTGATCATCAGTCAATTTACAACCAATCCTTCAAGATGCGCTCTCGACCCTCGCTTCTAAACTGATTAAGCTATGCTACCTAATCTGTTTTTTTCCATTAAATAATTTTATCTAGCCAATATTATCTTGAATTTAATCTTGCATATCTCTACCTTAAATTCTTATATCTACCTACGGCGTTGTTTAAATATTTTTTCTAATACAAAACAATCCAAATTAAAGGTTGTAAAATGTTTCTTGTTATAAGAAAATATATAATGAAGATTTCACTAAAAACGGAATACATTTGTAATCTTTGATTACATGTGTTTTATTTGTTATTTTAATATACTTAACTGAGATCTTAGAAGTTTTTCTAAATATAACTAAATTACTTTTAAAAGAGGGAAACCAAAATTAGGAAGGAATATTCTTTTTCAATCTCATCATAAAATAATTGAAAATATTTTTTGAAGGTAATAAAAATAATGTTAATAATCCACTCTTTACTTCTTTTTTCATACAATGAAATATAATCGAAAAGGATTTGTGACCTGTTACGTAACAGTACGGTATTTATGAAGCACACAGTTATAATTGTAATGTATTAATTAAGTAAATCATATTTTTATAATCCAGATTATGTAATTATTTACACATTCACACTCTTAAACTTCTTTCTCTTTGTTGATGAGTTGCCTAAGCACGGGGAGGGTAAGGAAAGTGCTGATATTCAGAATAATAGAAAACTTAATGGACCATAAATTCAAACGGTGAGATTGCCAGAGTGGATCTTGAATACAGCAAAATCTAATAGATAAACTAATGTAAAACCGACCTTCCCTAACAGTCATTGGGATGCTGGTATCTTTAAAACAATCTTCATAATCTTCGTAAGCAATTAAAATTAATTTTAAGTATCCGGATTTGACATGCCATTAGACATTTATTATTATTATTATTATTATGGTGATGTCTTTTGTGCCTTAAACAAAATAAAATAAATGATAGTGTTCATGATTTTCGGTTATGACAAAAAAGTACAGAAAACATTACAAAACGAGAGGTATGGAAGTAGTTATGGAATGGAATGGAATAGGAATGGAAGAGGTATGGAAGTACTTCAAAGGGAAAAGTTCTACAATGTAATAATTTATATTTTACATAAGTTAACCTCTACAAGTATACTTTAATAGTACTTTTATTTTAGTAAATTATACAACTACTCTTGCTAAGGTCAAGTAGACCATAAAGGGAAGTGAGGTAGTTGAGAAAGTTCTTGAATCGACCCTATGATGATAGTTGATATCAGATGTGAAGACTGGTTTGAATATAAAAACAGTGTTTCTTGACTAAAGAGTGTATTGAAATGTTTTGGAATAATACATTACTGTATTTTGAAATTTAAGGTTTTCCCAAGCCTTAAAAGTGGATCTAAACCGGTGATTATGCATTAACATAGTAGTTTAAGAATAAAAAACTTATGATGTAACATTTAAAAGATTGCAGTAAAGAAAGTATTAAATAAGACTAGACTCCCTAACGAAGAAATAAAGATTTAGCTTTACACTAACATTGAGTTTAATTCTATAAAATATACTCAAGGATACGTTGGGAGTAAATCTGTTTGAAAAGTCTTTTCCTCATTAAATAAATCAAAGTGGAGTGAATCAGTTTATCCTAAGGTCTTCAAAGGGATCAAAGGTAGGAATGACTCCCTGTAACCTGCTTAGATAAAGGGTCCCTTGCTGAATCTGAATATCATTAGCCTACTTACATCTACTGTATATGCTCACAAACCTAAACAAAGCAAATTATGCTAGTTTTTTAATTACATGGAAACAAAATTATGTGTAACAATCGTATTTTGAAGGGAAATATATTACAAATGTTTGAGTGCAAAGTACGACCTAATACATACATAGTGCTACTCCATTGGATACTACATATTCCACATTAAATGTGGTATCACATTACCCAACTTTTCTCATATCCTTCTCGTAAAATACTTCAGCCAGTTTTCCATTCTAAGCTACTAAACCATTTTGAAATTTTTCGTAATATTTCTAGCATGCACACCACTTTACAAAAAGGTCAAAAATAATTTTTTTTAAGTCAAATGATCAAGTAATATTATAACATTATCGAAAGGTATACGATTTGCAAAAGAAATGCAAATTTTTATGGCACCCAGTAACAATATCTCTTAGTTAAAAGTGTAATCGCCTTGTCGCTGCCGCTGCCATTCTGTCTCATTGCCATCGCCGTTTCTGGCAGACTCCGCCTTGACGTGACCAACATACCAATGTAATAGCGTTATTACTGCATGATGCATTAAAGCTCTTGAATATTTTTTTAACAAATTTAACTTTTGATGCCATGTTTTATTGGAAACTTGGAGTTCCTATTTGCAAAGGTCTATAAAATTATTGAAATTTCACTATCGCAGAAATATTTACAAGATTATCCTTTCCTTCTAATTATTATATTTCAACACCGTCAACAACCGAACGTCCTGGATTATTTACAATTTTCCATTTAATAATATGAAACGTTTCATATTAAAATAATATAATAAACAGTATTATATTACTCTTTTGAAAACACTTACAAGGTTTTCCGCAACAAAATTCATTCGAACAGGACTTTTCAAAATTAAAGAGCAGGTTTTAATTAATATTGCATGAATAATATAATTCACTTATGATTAATATATGAAGTATAAATGTTTATTTGAATTTGAAAATTTGGTAGTGTTAACGTTCTATTAACTAATTGTTATCATGTTTTATTGTCAATCATCTTATTTTTGTTTTCCTTTAATTTTTATCTAAACAATTGACTCAAGATTTAGGTTTTTTGTGTTTCTGTTTTTGCTAAATGTGAATCTGCATGTCCTACATTAGATTTTATTATTTGGTCTACATTAAAAAAATAGTTCAAGTTCCCCGTATATCTGCTTCTTTTCAGTTATACAATTAACATCAATCACAATATTACTATATTTAGAGAAATTTTATCTGGATGTTTGGGCAAGAATAAAAGAATCTTTAGAATCAATTTTGAGTATTTCAGAGACTTTTTTCAAGTCTTTGTTTTAGAGCCAAGAATTTCGAATGAATTTTCAATAAATGTCATACTACACATGGAGTACACGTATATTCACAGTGAAAATTTTACCTAAAACTTTTTCTGTTCATTTATATGTTTTAGTAAATTCGACATGTACTTAGTTTGTCTTTTATGAGAACATAAATCCGCTCTTGTATTCTGTAAAAACACCCAGTATTTAGTTTGCTTGATAGGTTGGTGTTTCGCATCAGAAAAAAATACTCAAAGACTTATTAAATAACTTCTTTGTTACGCAGCAAGCAGGGCTTCCCAATTTAATGGTTTATTATTAATTTTACTCACAGACTCTATCCCATTACCCCGTCACAGAACCCCCTCCGTGGCAGGGAGAATATTGCCGCCTCGCGTGCCCAACTGTAGTTTCAAGTCATACTACAGACAATCCGTGCGTTGTGACGCCTTCATGTTCTGTACGATTGTTTGTCACAGTCACATCGTGATCGTATCTTGGCTATTCTGGGAATATTACTACAAATCGCCGCCACAACAGTTGAATATCATTTTCATAAAAGTTTATCATTTTACGTTTCAAGTTAGTTGCCGAACTGATTACCGGGGGTTTCTCTGGCTGAGCAGTTATCTTTACTCCTCCTAGCTCACTCCTTGTGGTTATAAAACTTTTATTACAAATATTAGGTGGAGATTAAGTCGAACTAGTAGCCTACTATTGTCAAGATTTATCAAGCAGGTGATGGGACCACCCATTAACCTCTCAAATGCTAATTGGCCTGTCTAGTGACTCCATTGTCTTATAATATAAAATTATTGTAAATAAAAAAGTAAACATTTTATGATAACCACATTTCTATATTAAACTATTTTGGCTAGCATGTAAGGCGTTTTCCAACTGGCACACGTTAGTAGTGCAAATTTGCGGGTGCTGGGCCAGTTCAAGGTCACCCGAGGGATGACGTCATCGAGGTCAATGACCTCACCGATGACGTCATCGATGACGTCATCACCAATGACGTCACTTCCATGACGTCACACCCATGACGTCACAGAAATGACGTGCTGATGACGTCATCACCCCTTACGTCACCAATATGACGTCATCGACGCCACTAAGGTCAAGGTCACGCCGAAACCGTCATGTTGATGACGTAAGGGGTGATTACGTCATCAGCACGTCATTTCTGTGACGTCATGGGTGTGACATCATGGAAGTTCATTGGTGATGACGTCATCGATTGCGTCATCGATGACGTCATTGATGACGTCATCGGTGAGGTCATTGACCTCGATGACGTCATCCCTCAGGTGACCTTGAACTGGCCCAGCACCCGCAAATTTGCACTACTCACGTTAAAAAATATAGGGTAATTGAATAAGGGTAGTGTTATTTTAAATGTCTGCGTGTTATCTGAAGATATATAAAAAGCAGAAAATATCCATCTCACGATTGCAACCTTATGTGTTAGTTACGTAGGGGTTTTTAATTTTTTTTACATGCCCCTGACCTTTAATTAACTCCTTTTACTGAATACACATCTGTCATTTAATACTAAAGTAACAGGTAGCTAAGTAACTGATCCAGCTTCGGTAAAATACACTGCTTAACAATAAGTAGCTTATTATTTGCAACGTGCATGATTTTTAAATATACTTTAACTTGAATAATAGTTATATCAATTCAAGGACAGCTTTGCATTACCTTAGTCAATTATAACATGATAACATGATAAGACATGATGGCTATTAATTTTGTTTATTTTGTTAGGTACTGGAATACACAATAGTCGGTTTTCTATTTATTATTCTTTAAAATATACATTTTACTATCAAAGGTGGTCCACTAAATATAAATTCAAAGAATTCAATAGAACTATTAGTAAAATAAGTATGTTCTGTTACAAGTATATGCTTTAGTTTATTCTACGTAATGGTGTGTTTTGCATGTTTATTCAATTACAGAGAGCATGATGGAAATAACGTTTTATTATATTGTGTGTATTAATTTGTTTGAAATAAATGTAACCTAGCATTCAATATACTTATGTTTTATAATATATAAAATAAAACCATTAAATCAAACAAGCATTAATTAGTAGTGCACACACGAGGGCACATATTCAAATTAATTTTTATTTTAATCAATTTACAAAAAGTCTTAAAAAATTTGTGAATCAAAATAAAGTTAATATATGATAGAGTTGATATTGCTTTATTATAGATTAAAAAATGTAAGAGATGCGAAGCAAATGTATTTGAGTTCTACGTATTCGAAAAAATACTTTAAACGACAAGTTTAAGTAGTTCGCCGAATGGTAATTTTTTTAAGCCCCACCTATAAAAAACGAAATATGTTTAGAGTATTACACCTTAAAAGTTATGTCATTTTCACTTTTGTTTATCACAAATACAGTTCTGTCACATTATAAAATGCTATTTTACACCAAAAACAATTAGTTCATTTACTATGTATATTTATTTTTTTATTTTTTTTTTTTATCATGATATGTTGTTTCTAGTTTGGAAAATGACATATCATTCATTTAATATTAATGGCATTCATTAATATTATAAAATAATAATATTCAGAATTTCATTCGGAATATTATTTTTTACTTGAACTTTCATACATTGGGAGTATATATGAATAGCAATTATCTATAACTCATACTCATAGAAGTACAGTTTAAGTTTGGGATACTGTAAGATTCATTTATGAGATCAAAAGCAAAACGTTCCACTCTAGAGGAGGTATTACCAAAAGAGGATTACTATCATGGTATAAATGTTATTTTTCATTGAAAGTAAACTAATTGTTTTTATTAATATTAATTATTATTCATGTAACTGCGATCAGCTTTGCATGTGTGTAAACTATAATTTAAAATGCTACTGCATCGATATGAATTTTTCACTAATTTTTCACTCTTTGATGGAAAAACTAGTTTTATCTTGTTTATTTTATCAATCTAACAAGCGTAATTTTATTCATGTTTACTTTCTCCTACGTATAACTGTTATTGTACCAATAATCTATTGAAAATCATTGAACCCACAACTCTGGCGAAACCCAAAACAACCGTGATTGGAACCAATCACCATTGACTGTTTTGTGTCAACAAAGCCGTGTGAAAGACTGAACAGTGAAGAGTGGCGCAGTGGCAATCTGAATAGATGAGTTGATAAAAGTTTGCTTGATGGAAAAAACTGAAACAACTGTTACAATTTGGTATCGTCACAATGAGATGCGGCAATGATATTTGTGAATAGCGATGAAATTGATACTAACCAATTACAATAGTTAATGTTGTTTCATATATTTTACTATTTATAAACGTTCTAAGACTAATGTTTAAGTCTTCTGAGAAAGAAATAATTTGTTGTTCAGGTCTATATATACGATTGCGTCGGTTCATTCATAAAATCAAAAAGTCTGATTTCAATAGATTTCCAAGCTTGCTGATCATAATATGTATTCTAAGCAAACAAAAGTTTCAATCCGGAATGTAAAGTTAGGAAGTCAATAATTACTTAATCTGGAATGAATCAAACTTCTCATGAACAATCAGTTGTAATACTTTCTTACTGGTCTTTGGAACTTATAATCCTATTTTTATTAAATTTAAATGTGTGAGAATTATAATCGTAGCTTTTATCCACGCAAAAACGTACATAATCAGAATATTTGCGAACCAAGTTACACTGTCATCTACTTTTTAATAAGTATTCTTTTGAAATAACTACATTTATGACTTAAATTACCACAATTAATTTCTTTTGTCCATATATGTTGACCATATCAATACAGGCATTCAATGTCAGTACTCTATTACTCCATTTACTTGATCTCGTTACTTCAGTATGGGATAGACGCACTGAGCTGACAACAGCGTAACTCGCCTTCAAGCCTGACAAATATTGTGTGAGTTGAAGTAGTTAATTGCTAAATGAATGTATTATAACAATTAATCACACATGCATACGTACTTTTAGTGTAATACTACTTATACATATAAAACATGTGAAATTGCTGACATAAGCGCTACCAAAAACTACACCCTTTTTTATAGTAAACTTTTTTATTATTTAGTATTGATTAAATCTAAATATTTAACCCTCCTTTTGGATTAAGTTTATGATCAATTTTAGGGTTTGTCTCGCCACAGAGAAGAGAATCTAGGAGAGTTACTCGCTTCTCTGTTGTCTTGCCAAACAAAGGAACACTTTTTAAATCTCTTGGTGATATGAGTGATTATGTTGGGTCTCCGAGCGAGTTTATGTCCTTTTAGCGTGTCAGGGCACCATCTAAACCTCGGTGTGGAATTGGTGTGACTTTATCCTTCGTTCTGGTTCTGTAATGGGTTTTACTAAAATTAAATATTCAACCACCAAATACTAATTTCATTGACGAAATACAATTACGCGAATCAACTTCTAAAGCATTTAATTGATACTAAACATTTGGACAGGTTCGTGAGTTTCACCAGGGGCGCTGCAATCGATGTTTGTCTTATAGTCCGGGGAAGTTAGCATTTCAATCGAACAAAATTAGTAACAAAGCAAAACCACTTGGGACGTGTTTGGGATGGTCTCCTGATCATTTTATAAAAATTCCCAGTTTTTCCCACTTTAGAATTTTAAGTAATCTTTGAAAATGGTTGCTAAGACATGCCACTATGTAAGCTTTCTTATAAAAATCAATTGTACGATAATCATTCGGTGTTAAAACCTCAAAAAAGATTTATTCTACTAACAAAAGTTTTTTTACAAGAAAATGTTGTATTAATTGACGGTATCTTACCCGCCAGGGTCAATATTTGAACATAAACTTCACATTTGACAGAATTTTCAGGTTATATTTGAGAATTTTCCTAGTTTACTTCCATTGTATTGAAAATATGAAGTTTCTAATTAACAATTAATTTCAAACTTCCTTGTGACTATTAAACAAATTCGTCAATGTTTTTAATATTATAATATTTTTTACGGTAATCGGAAAATCATACAATAAATCCTACTTACGTAGTTATTTTTTTTTATGTATGTGCAACATGTTCTGTATGTAAGAAGGGTGTTATGCCAGTCGAGTAGCTGAGAGGGCTCTAAAGTTGTCATTATTAACTCTCACCAATCAACTGCCCTCTCTGATGTTGGATATTGGATAGACTTTTACCACAAGCGCTCGTTAAATCCAAAATTGGACAACAGGTTTTACGAGACTCCGGAACTAGCTAAGTCTGAAGTGCAACACAAGTGAATGTACTGGCTAATATTTTCTTCCACCATCTTCAGTAACTCGTTGTATACATAACAATTTTGTTACCAGTAGTTTATATGTTGGTTATCCAATACTTTTTAACATTTACCAAGTTATGTTTTGGGTCTATAATGACTATGAGTCTATAAGTAATGTTAAATGTGGTCTTTCCAAGAATTATCCTTTTTTTGTAATTGTTGGCTTTATTTCTCCCCAACTTTAGTATTCTCGGTTTAACTTATACCCAAAATATAATCTCTTTTTATAGAAACATTGGTCTCTACATCATTCGACACTAACGATGAACCTAAGCAAATACTATAAAGTATTTCAAAAATGGAACCTAGATCGTCATTAAAGTAATTATATTTTGTCATGAGGTATGTTTTGAATACTACTTAGTCATTCTATTATACATTTTATAGAGCAAGATATACTTGATCAACAATTTTAATTCTTACATCAATATTATTTTCATGCAATTTTTATGGTTGACGTTTCTTAATAGAATATTAGAAATTAATTACAAAAAGAGATAATTAATTTTTTTCAAACCAGTTTTTTCAATTAACCTTATTTATTTAGTTATAAGTTGTGGAAGTTAAAGTGAATTGTATAATCCATTATAATAGATTAACAAAGATTTAAAGATATGTTTATAAATTGCTATTGCATTATTTTAAATAAAATCTCTAATATTGCCACATCGTCCGGCCCTGTACAACGTACAATCCATGCCACGCTCCACAAAAGCTCTAATCCCTTTTCCGAGGCAACGTAGCTTTGTTTTATTCACTGTTAAACCTTTGACTTTAGAATTCATTTAACTTAAATCCAACCCATAACTTATAGCAATCTCATTTCATAAGGGAGTTGAGCAGGATACTAACAAACGTTTCATTTCACAGATAAAGAAATCATAATTTCTTTAACAACTCATTAGACAGTTCTAGTTAATTTGCCAAACGAAGTGATTGATACAAAAATGTTGAGTTGTAAATACTGCAATGTATATTTCGTTTTTGGCCATTTTATTTTATTATATAATAAGCAAATTCCTTAAAGAAGGTGGTGGTATTTTACTCATTTGGCTATGCTCGTATTTTAAATTACAAAATAACTTCTTGATTAGCATTATACGTGGTGGTACTGATATTCAGATTGAAATAATAAAACATCTTCCAACACTACTCGATATATTTACACTTATACTGTAATTGTTTACAAGACGGTAAATATATATAAAGGATCTTATAAAGGATCTTATAGTGATCTGATCGATTTCGACCAGTCACACCGGTCATCATCAGGCCCAATCCGAGACTGAGAGAATCAAGATGATTTTCATCAATCTTAACTTGAAGGCATCACAAAGATTTGGTGCATTTTCGGTGGACTCGGTCTGCCAAAAGATCTTGGAGGATGCAGGCAACTGGGATTGTTTATCACAGTGCGTCCGGGGCTTCCTCCTGAAAAAAAGACTGATCTGGACAGCTAAGCAGCTCAGACCCCCTGACCGTGTGGCTGGTCAAGCCCAGTGGGCTTAGGCTAGTTTAGGCCTAACCTGATTTAATGTGACAAACAATTCCAGGCTAGATTCTTAAAGAATATAGGAGTTTTTTTAGTGGGTATACCCGTTTTTAGGAAAGTCCCACACTACAGGCTGGCCCCTGTGTGCGTAGTGCGTTTTTCCTGCCTCTCTGTAAAAAAAATATTAAACGAATACAGATAAAAAAAAATTGTTATTTAATATAATGGTTAGATATTAGTATTGACTTGTACATAGTCAATGATATTAGTATGTTTATACTTTTACAATATGATATTGTATGATTACAATCGTTTTTTATCACTCGGGCTGAATGTCTTAGCTGGTTAATTATATATAAATGTATAACACTAATAATTGAACAAAACCCTAGATGGTCAGCAAACTGGGTGAAACCAATGTGTAAGATAAGGAATCAGATAATGCGATACCGCTGTCACCGCTCCCGGAGCGGTGCCTGTCTCGGCCGCTCAGCTTTTCCACGCACAGCGTCACGGTGCCGCCGCGCCGCCGCGGCGCCGGCCAATCTGTGCATGAGCGGTGAGTAAAACATAAGTAAATTACTCTACGATCATGGGGTATTACAGTTACACAAAAAGTGTTGGTCTTTATTTAAGGATGATATATGGTTATTTAAACAGAACCATAAATTTCGGCGCAACAGAAGGATAACGGCGTCAGCGAGTGGAAGTTAATGTTTCTCAACATAAAATTTAAGATTAGGTAAAATTAGGATATTATGGTATTTTTTTTCAATAGTATACTAAAATATGCTTTTGAATACTCAGTGACTATTATATTTGTATATAAAACACCATTTTAAACGAGTAACCAAGATAGTACAAGATTTGGCAACATTAACTAAATAATTACCCTTTTATGTGCTTAATCCCAATTTCAGAAAACCACTTTCCGTCCTATTGCAGAAAACTACTATTTAAATTAAATACATTTCTAAACAAGAAAAAAGCTTCAATCTATGTTATACTTCAAATGATAAGCATACAATTATCCAACTTTTCCATCAGATTAATGAAACCGCAGAGTCAGTTGTGACCCCTGAATGTATAAAACTTCCATTTGACTAGTCATCCGGTAGCAGTAAACTGCATCCGGTTGACGAGTCTCCTGAAACGTTGGCCGTAACAGGATCCGGATCATCCGAGCCAATTCTCATTACAGTTTTAAATCCCCTTTGTAATACTTTTGTAATCGGATTTGACATGTCATCTCTTACCTTTGTCTCTTTACGCGTTTTAATTTGTTGTTTGATTCCTATACAGTGTTGGTTAAAAATATTACATGGACCTAATTTATTCTGTGTTACCATCAAGCTTAACGTATCAGAAGTATCGTTAGAACACGTCAACAACCCTCGAAGTAACAAAATGTGAATGGAGCTATAAATCAATAACGAGTATCAAAGAACTTTTGAAAATAACACTATAATTTATCTTGGGTGGACATATTCCGGTAACTTTAAGCTTTAGAAAGCTAACAATCCAGGGTGTTTATAAAATAATGAAAGGTAATGATCTATTAATAATTATTAGTGTTAGTCTAATAACAACGATTGAAATAGCATATTCATATTCATTAACATAACATTACCATTCATATGAATATTACATATTCATATGGTCTTAAAGGTCAGCTTTCCCAGTTTTTGTACACCAATTGCAGCTCAATGTGACTCTTAGTTGGTCTAAAATGTTTAATTAAAAACTAAAATTTTCCAATTTTTTTCCATTCAAGTCCAATTAGAGTACTGGAGGCCATTTGTATCAAAACTACTCCTTTCGTGTAAGTTTCTAATTATATTTATATTTTATCACTCTATTAAACCTATAACGGATATCTCGTTGTGCAATGTGTTTCAAGGCATTAGGTGACCATCGGGTTGGATCCGATGGGCCCATGTCAGGATTTAAATAACACACACTTAACCCCATGGAGCATTGTTCACATGGAGCATTGTTTCCCCATAGGCATTGCTTCACTGAAATTTGTTCATGGTAGCATGAAATTACACACCATAAATATCCTTAACCTTAGATATCTGGGCTTATACAACAAATCGTTTCCATTACTCTCCATTAAAAAATGGAAAAAAGTAATTTTACTTAAAATTTCACAACTAAGTGAAGAGTTTTCATACTGTACTGTAATTGGTGAACAAAAACATGAAACTTACTCTTTCAGAATATATCAATGTTCAATTGTTTTGTTCAGAGTGATTTAATTACTCTTAAAGTCATATAGTTATTTTGCAAATGCCTTTATAAAAAAGTATTAATGAAACACTCCCGTAAAAAACTTTAATGTTCCAAAAGGCTATTGACGCTTCATTATCAATGGGGATGAACCACCGTTAGAAAGGAAAAGTTTTACATCCGCATAGGTTTCATAAAACTAAAAGGAGCACAAAAGTAAAAAGATTATTTTGATGCCACAAACTGAAATTCAAATGGATAACCAAGTCAGCAATTAAAAACTCTTTAACACTCTTAAAAATAGTAATACCAAACCAATTTTAAAACCCAGTAGACATGATATAAATTATCTTCTGAATTTTTATTAAGGAAAATTTATCACAAAATACTTCACAATAATTAAATATGAACTGAGCTACTATTACTCTATTTCGAGGAAGTTATATATAAAATTTCTTAAAAACGCTCATTAGCTTTATGATGTACCATATTTATGACATAAACTTCTAGACGTTTATTTTATACACAAAAATAAAATTGGATTGGTCAGTTCGCTATCCATTTTTATTCCATACATGAAGTAGTTTGAGCAAATCTTCTTTTCCATGAAACACGTATTTGGAAAAAATGTATTTAGTTATATAGTCATAGTCACACAATAGTTATTTAGGTTTACACCGAATATATTCTAATGCTTACCTATGTGCAAAACATTTGTATAGACATTTGAATAAATACTGTACTTTAAAACAGCGTTACTGTTAACTTGAGTGGTAAGCATATGTACACTAGTTCTTACCTTGTTGTGAGAAAGTGAAACAAAATTCAAATACTTGCTCAGCACAAATACAAATGAGACCCAATTGAACACACTCACAAATGTCCCTTAAGGATCGAAGACACATTTTATTTTTCATCCCAATGCCAAACATAACATACTTAATAGGTTAGGGGTAGTTATTAAGTATTTCATTGGTTATCCACAAAGCACAACAAAAAAAGTTTAACATATACAGCAATTAGACAAGGTAGAACAAGAGGAGAACAGTAGTAGGCCTATTTGAATGTTTTATTCGATAACATATATGTATTTTGCCTTTTTAAGAGAAAATTGTAAAAACTGAGCAGAATCGAAAGAAAGGAGTGAAAGTGAAAGAACAGGTATTTATTTCTTTATTTATTATTTGTTTTCGCAGGCTGGAGTAAATGTCGTAAATCCTCAAATTCTGTTTGTTTTTTGTTGGGTTCCTCAGGTTGTGTGTTAGTTTTGTTAGGTAACAAATAGTGGTCGATTAGTTCACATATACCCAATACATAAAGGTTAACAGATCTGCAACACATAGAAAAACAAATATTGGTATAGCTTACACATCAAGGACTGTTTGAGCTTTATCTAATTAAAAAAAAAAGATTCAGAAGGACAAATCACTTGGTTAAGACGTATTAGTAATTATACTCGGTACAGTGTGTTGTGTTATACATCGTTGTACCTGTACTATAGAGCAACAATGGAATAAAAGAACTTCCTGTTATTAATATATGTAATATGTAAATACACTTTTTCTTGCTAGCTGTAATAAGACTGCCATGTGACATCTTGTAATTGTCAATATTTGTGAATTGGATGAAGAATGTGTTGTTCAAACAAGATCACTGAAAACATTGTATGTTTAACGTTTAGCCTCCCCTGAGTAAAATTGTATATATTAGTCAGGGGATATATATATATATATATATATATATATAATTTTACTCAGAGGAGGCTAAACCTACGGTGTATCATTTTTTATTATAAATATTATGTCTACAATTAATTATTTTAGAAATATTACAGAATGATTTCTTTGCGAGAGTACAGATTTGTGTCGGTGTCAATACTATTTTCATCGAAAAAATAACACGAGGAGTTTAATAATGACACAATTTCTTGATACAAATACATTTAAATATTAAAATACAGTTTTATTCTACAATTGACAAGTCTTTTCATTAAAATTAAATTTATTATTATTTACAGAAAGGTTATAAAACGAATTGTCAAGGTATTGGGTTTTATGAGTTTCAATAACACTACTCCATTACGAGGGAGGATTTCAATTGAGGTCCGGTCGGTGTAAAACCGGGATGAAGCGTGATTACATTTACATGTGGCGAGAGATTCCATGAATGGTGGACACGAACCACCACGAAACAATGGTTTGATTTTCTGCCTTTCAACGTTACAACATACAGGTGCCATAGAGATGGAGTATGTATTCAAACTACACTGGTGAGGACAGTGCGGTTTTGTTGTTTCATGGGTTTTAACATAATTACTAATGATAAAATTCAATAAGACCAGTGTTACCAGATAGATAGGTTACGGTTATCTATCTGCAATATTTAGTTATTAATCGTATAATCAAAGTTGTTACAGTCGATAACTAATTAAGTGATGTTTACGTGGTTGATCACGATGTAAATTTCTAGGTAATTAAATTTCAACAATGATACTGATTGTTTTTAATATAAAATATAAACACTAGTTGACTATTATATTGTGTTTGTTTAATGTACCACTGTATACATTAAAACTATACATGTAATATAATATAAATATTATTTTAGTTTGTGTTACACAGTGCATAGTACAAAAAGAGCAAGGATATACCAAAATGAATGAAGCCACTTGTGACTATTAAAAAGTGCACTTTAATAATCGATTTTATTACATTAAGACCCTTTCAAAATACTTTGAACATCAACTTTGTATGTCTTTTGAATATTTCTTATATTTTTCATACTCCTTTTGTCAAGATGAATAAGTTTCAGATTTCTTTAAGTTAAAACAGTATAAAATAAAATAATTTCATCTTGAATTGCTTTTGTTTATTTTATTCTTTTTCTGATCCCTTTTATATTTTAGTTTGATTATAGATTTGGAACCTCAACAAAGGCAATGCCTAAAGAGGCCCTATTTATTTCTCTAATTGAAAGTCTTCAATTTTAGTTATATGGCCTACATGAAATTTCTATTTATTCATGTTTTATTAATTTATTATGGTTAGCCTAGTAGTATGTAGATCTTTTAGTAAATCTGGCAAGTCTACCATGAAAACTATTTTGTTTTCTGTTTATATTTATTTGCTTTGTATTTATGTATGTATATATGAGAAATAAAGATTATTCTATTCTTTTCTGAAACATGTTAAACTTAACATTAAATTCCCGAACGCTATATTTTAAACCTGAAACGAGCATAGCTTTAAGTCGGTAAATTGTTGTTATCTATGACAAATTTCACTAGGTGTTTGTGTCCATTTTACCTTTTTATCTGGAATATAGCTTATAAAAAAATATGCTCCACCTTAATTTCACGAGCTATTTATAGAACCTAAGAATTGTACTTATATTTATAGCAATATAGTTATTGCATTGTGTTTAAAAAATATCACTAAAGGAGTAGAAGTTTTTGTTTTTAAAAATATGAAGTTTTTGTTGGAGAAAAATATGAACAGTATTATGAATAAAAGCTAAAAAGCTCCATTGTGAAAATTTCCAGATGTTGAAGCAATAAAATTGACAAACAAGTGATACCCTCGAGTCTTTGTGACTATCGTCTGACAAAACAAACGAAATCAACTTCTATCCCTTCAATCATTTTTGACTGTAGCCTTTTTGGCACTTTTTTAAGTTCTTTCTGATTCCGTATGTGGTCTATAGCATTAACAAATATGAGATTATGTAAATGTCCTGTTAGACTAGTTTCAAAAATATGTGTTTAAACAAGCTATAATGGTAAATTTAAAAATTATGTTTTAAAGTTTTTTTATTAAAAATTGTACAGTTAGGTTTTTATAATGTATTATAAACAATTATAAACAATTACAACAAATAATTTTTTACAAAATAAACTAATAATGTTTAAGCTTATGTTACTTTAAAATGGTGTTAAAGACAACTAGGCGTGCACAAATATCCTAAATAAACTGTTTCACATCTTCCTTTCAATCGGGCGTGCATCATTTGCGCAGTATGCGGAGATCCAGGTAGAAGGGATGCGTGTTTTGCGCAGTGAGCTCCAGGGGGCTCTCAGGTATATGCATCGTTTGCGCAGTTCAGGGGGGTGGAAGCGGCATTATTTTTATTTGCAAAATTATTGAAAACTCATGTCCGTGTAAATGGTCTTTTGAATGATTAAACGTGTTTGGCATAAGATCTAAGTTTAAAAACTAGCAACACAATATACAATAGAACAGAAAAATAGACAAATTATCTGACACAATATCACGGCATTGACCATATATTAATTAACACTTGGATTTCATATTTACCATTTGTAGTTTGTTTCTATTGCAACAGTGAATTTTATGAGTAGTTTTATTCTGAGAAGTTAGTATAGGAGAGGCTACTATCTACAGTAAGAATAAAGGCTTAGTAATAAATTTTCCATAGAAACAATTCGTGAAAACATTTCAGCCTGAGCAACTACATAGTAATACAATCCGTAACAACTATTGAAAGTATAAGTAAAAGCCCTATATTTTAAGTACAAAAAGGTTGATACATTACAAGAGTAAATTATTCATGAATGTATAATTTTTATGATTAATGGTAAGCAGTTGAATTCCGCTACCTAACTTAAAGAACAGTAAAACCAAAAAGGGGGTTGAAAAACCTCTACAAAACAAAGTTATACTTGTTTATTTGCCGACTTTAATACGAAATACAGAAAATAGTTGCCAATAAATCACAAGGTGTCTTTGGTAAAGATCGCAGTTTCGGTTGTGGGATTAGCGAACCCTTTTGAGGATTAAAATTTGGATCGCAGTTTCGGTGCACCGAAAGATACAATGGATGACGATTTTAGATTTATTTTGAAACGATCTGTTTCAATCTTCAAAGTATGATCTATGCTATTGTAATTCTATTAACTATACACATAATAGTAAAGAGATATTTATTTTAATGATTAAATCAATTCATTGTGGGGGGCGTCTGGCAGTCCTTAAGGGAGATATAATCCACTGGTTTGGGGTTTGGATATCATCCCGTAATTCGGAAGTAAAGAATGGATTCTCAAATAATCTTCAGCTACCTGCCACGTACATTTTTACATTTTTTTTCTAAAACCCGTTTATTTATAAAGGAAATGTAAAGATCAAAAATTTTTAAATCAAAATTCAAATCACTATCAACAACTTTGTCGCTTGAATTTTTTTTCCTGGCCACCAAATAAAAAAATTTCATGCTTAGTAACATTTTCCTGTTTAGTTGTAATGACGTAGGTTTTTTTTATTTTTTATCATGTTTTTGCTAGGTTTTTTTTTCTTTTTGTTCCCGAGTTAAATGTAATGGCAAAATAATTACATCGTAATTGTCAGTCAATATTTTGCTTTAAAACCATACCGTATACGTTTCAATGAATTTGCAATGTTAGCAACCGGTAGAGAAGCGTGTAAGCACTTTGATTGGGCGCACGTACAGAAGTTTTAGTTACTCATTTTGCGTTTTTGTCTGTCCTTCAGAACACGGGTTGCGGCTTTTGCTTAAATTTTTGTCTTGCTTAAATTTCTCGTAAGGTAGTTACCGGAATACTTTTGTATGTGTTGGCTATATACTCGTAAAATAATGTGTCATTTTTATTCTATATTATTAATAATAAATAATAATCCAGTGGCACGGTCGTGTCACGTCGCCAAGTCCCACCCAACCAAGCAGACGACGCGTGCCTATATAGACACGAAGCAGAATACGGCCAATTTTCACTTCTCAAAAGTGCACAAACAGGCCATAATTAATTCGGAAATAGTTTTCAGTCCGTTTAACTGGGTCAATAAGCACTAAAAATCACCAAACTTACTTTAAAAACCCTCAGTGAAGCAAAATATATGCGTTCAAAAGTAGCCTTAAAAAGTTAGAAATGTAGTTTCCTACGCACAAAAAACATTTTTAGACAAGGCTACAGCCTTTATCACTGATGGGAATCACACGAAACTTTGCAGGAACCTTCGTATATGTACGTAGTGCAAACCTTTGTGTACAAAGATAAAGTTAATTCACTTTAAATATAACAAAACACATAAAATATATGTTTTATAAAACAACATTGTTTACATTCCGTAATTTTAAAAGGTAAACAAAACAGAAGACGTTCAATATTACAATTTAGAAGAGCCAAAACATCTGTTACCGTATTCATTTAATTTAATCAGGTGACCTTAGATTAAGTTGGTGAAGTTCACTCTACTGGCTTTCAATAAGCCAGTTTATATAATAATGCTCTTAATTATAATAATACTTATGAGTTTTCTGAAATCCAGCGGCACGGTCGATCGTATGTCTCACCGCCAAGTCCCACCTAACGAAACAGACGGCGCGTGCCTAAACACGAAGCTGAATAAGCTGAATACGCTAAATTTTCACTCCCTAAATTAGCAACAAAAAAAGCTGTAACTAATCCTTGTTTTCCATCGGTTGAACTCGTAAAAATCGCTGAGCTTACCTCGAAAACACTTAGTGAAATAAAATATATGCGTTCAAAAGTAGCCTAAAATTGTTATAAAAATAGTTTCCTACGCACAACAAACATTTGTTTAGTTTTTAGTACAGCATTTACCACTAATAGGAATTCCATGTAACTTCGCACGGAGTTTCCTATCTCGACGTAATGCATACCTTTGTGTACAAAGATCATGTTTATTAAATTTAAATATCACAAAATAAAACAAATATGAGTTTTTCAAAAAGCACTTTGATTGCACTTCGTAAATTTAAAAGGTAAACAAAGCAGGTGTTTGGCAATATTATTTCGATTCGTTTCAAAAGAAGCTAACTCAAAACACTGCTATCATATTCATTTATTTCATCTGCTCACATTTATGAATTGTTTTACACAGACAATTATTTTACTTAAAATTGTGCTGGCAATCCTCCAATCAAATAAATTGCTTTATTGCCAATATTGGTTTCAATTATCTGTATAAGTACATTCAAAAATAAAATATTTTATCTTCAAAACTAGTGAATTGATTTCAACTGATGTAGGTTTGGTAATATCTGGTAACAATCTGATGTTATACTTGCCAAATCTTCTTCAAATTAACAGGCGAAATTTTAGAGTTGCACCCTATTGCCCATGGAATGTTTGGACCAACGCATTTCTTGGGTAGGAAATAATCCCGGTTCGCAGGCCCCCTATAAGTGACAGAAAACTGATAGCCCCATAAACAATGCAATTTTTTTGCAGTTTTGATGTAACAACTTTTATTGCTTAATCCGCCTAGTGTTCAAAACATGCGTGGTAGGCCTATTTATTGTACTCCCTGAAAAACTTTAGGCTACTAGCGGATTTTTTTTAACTAGAAACTGTGGAAGTTTCATACATCACAAAGTAAAGGCGTTGCTACGGTTAGTTATTTAAAAAATTACAATATGCTATCATTGCAATTTACCTTGATTAATAATTCATAGTTAGATGATTGACTAATGTTCATATTAAACAATATTCAAATGAATATTCAAAATAGAATAATATAATAGAACTGTTACAATACAAATCTATCCGTATCATCATTGTTTCAACCTTTCTTTTAATCAGCTGTGCAATATTAAAACAATATAGATTGACTCTCGTCTTAAACCACTTCGTCAGAACACAAAGAAGTTATACAGCAGACATGTTTATTCTTAGGTTGTCTTTACTCAAAGATAGTTCTATGTAGTTTGAAAGTTTCACTTCAGCGTTATTTAGGGACTACAAGTACCGTCCTTTTTTTTAACACTACAGATGAAGCAATAAAACTTGGTACATCAACAACTGCAAAAAACGTATATGCCTTTAACAACATTTTGTTTTATTCCTATATATCTTGATCGTAAAAAGAAATTCGGAGGCGGGTAACTCCTGTCACTTCCGTTATGAATCATGGGTTTTAGTATGGGTCTATACATTAGTATTTCAATCTCTCAATGCAGTTAAATAGCTAAATTCGATCCTATAAACAACTGCAGTGTTCCTCATACATTTTTACCTCCTGTGTAAAAATCAGACAAACGAATACATAGTGTTCTGTTTAACTCTAAAACTTTTAATTAAAACTCTATTCCTACTTAAACATTGTATTGTTAAAACTCAAATATGATAAAAAATAATGATATCATACCCAAAAACACTAAGTGTTGAGGAGTTGCCAAGTCCAAAAATGTATGATATAAAAATTTCTTCCAAGTCAATGATATTGGTTTTAGAATAGCTACTTGACAAATTGATTTGATCTTTTAATGCTTGGTAAACATTCCGTAAAACATTATTATTTTATTTCGGGACCGTACTTGGCCAGCAGATGTATGTTTTTATCATTGAACCAAATGTAAATTCAACATTTTCCCATTTATCGTAATATATCCATTCGTAAAAGGTCTAACTTTTTTAATACATCTGCTGGCCAAGTACGGTCTCGAAATAAAATAATAATGTTTTACAGAATGTTTGCCAAGAATTAAAAGATCAAATCAATTTGTCTTTTAGCTATTCTAAAACCAATATCATTGACTTGGAAGAATAGAAGAAATTTTGAAGAAATTTTCAAGAATGAAGAAATTTTGATATCATACATTTTTAAGACTTGGCAACCCCTCAACACAGTGTTTTTGGGTATGATAAATTTTAAGGTTAACGTGATCTTAATTTCAGTCCTCAACTCGTTGTTCAACTACTTTTTGCTTTTATTTTGTGAAGTCTTTTATTGATTTCTCTTTTAAATGCTCTGATTGATTACGTGTAGTTGATATAATTTATGTTTCGTTTGAAGGTAATCTCTAATAAGGTGTTAATTATGTTTCTAGCCATCGCCTACCTATGTATTTAATGACAAATTTTGTTTTGTATAAATTATGATTAATTTTGGCTTTGGAAAGATGTAGGATCACGCCAATATAAATTTAATGTCACAAATAAGTGTATTTACTGAAACAATTTTGAAGTTATAGTTATTTTTATACCCAAGTTTAAAAAAAATACTTTTTAAATATATGCCGATGGTTTGGTGAAATAGTAATAAAAACTTTTACTACAAACTCTGTTTATTCTAAATTTAAATTATCGCCAATAGTACAGCTAAGTAGAATCCAATTGCTTGTGGGAGAGGAGGGATGCAATCCAACGGAGGTGTCGACTATGGGAGGGGGCCCCGAACGATGCTGTGTCGATGCTCTCGTAGTGTTGACTCAGGGAGGGGCCCCCGGACGATGCTGTGTCGGTGCTCTCGTAGTTTTGACTCAGAGAGGGGTCCCCGAACGATGCTGTGTTGGTGCTCTCGTAGTGTTGACTCAGGGAGGGGCACCGAATGATGCTGTGTTGGTGCTCTCGTAGTGTTGACTCAGGGTGGGGCCCCGAACGATGCTGTGTCGGTGCTCTCGTAGTGTTGACTCAGGGTGGGGCCCCGAACGATGCTGTGTTGGTGCTCTCGTAGTGTTGACTCAGGGAGGGGCCCCGAACGATGCTGTGTTGGTGCTTTCGTAGTGTTGACTCAGGGAGGGGCCCCGAACGATGCTGTGTTGGTGCTTTCGTAGTGTTGACTCAGGGAGGGGTCCCGGACGATGCTGTGTCGGTGCTCTCGTAGTGTTGACTCAGGGTGGGGCCCCGAACGATGCTGTGTTGGTGCTCTCGTAGTGTTGACTCAGGGTGGGGCCCCGAACGATGCTGTGTCGGTGCTCTCGTAGTGTTGACTCAGGGTGGGGCCCCGAACGATGCTGTGTTGGTGCTCTCGTAGTGTTGACTCAGGGAGGGGCACCGAATGATGCTGTGTTGGTGCTCTCGTAGTGTTGACTCAGGGAGGGGCCCCGAACGATACTGTGTTGGTGCTCTCGTAGTGTTGACTCAGGGAGGGGCCCCGGACGATGCTGTGTCGGTGCTTTCGTAGTTTTGACTCAGAGAGGGGTCCCCGAACGATGCTGTGTCGGTGCTCTCGTAGTGTTGACTCTGGGTGGGGCCCATAAAGACTGCATTGTTCGTGTAATGTATTTAATGAGTTTTTAGTAAAATTTAGTGGAGGTACAAATTTTGACAACCTGAATTTTACTAACGGTTCTAAAGTTGCTGATGGTTTGGTGAAATAGTAATAAAAACTTTTACTACAAACTCTGTTTATTCTAAATTTAAATTATCGCCAATAATACAGCTAAGTAGAATCCAATTGCTTGTGGGAGAGGAGGGATGCAATCCAACGGAGGTGTCGACTATGGGAGGGGGCCCCGAACGATGCTGTGTCGATGCTCTCGTAGTGTTGACTCAGGGAGGGGCCCCCGGACGATGCTGTGTCGGTGCTCTCGTAGTTTTGACTCAGAGAGGGGTCCCCGAACGATGCTGTGTCGGTGCTCTCGTAGTGTTGACTCAGGGAGGGGCCCCGAATGATGCTGTGTTGGTGCTCTCGTAGTGTTGACTCAGGGTGGGGCCCCGAACGATGCTGTGTCGGTGCTCTCGTAGTGTTGACTCAGGGTGGGGCCCCGAACGATGCTGTGTTGGTGCTCTCGTAGTGTTGACTCAGGGAGGGGCCCCGAACGATGCTGTGTTGGTGCTTTCGTAGTGTTGACTCAGGGAGGGGCCCCGAACGATGCTGTGTTGGTGCTTTCGTAGTGTTGACTCAGGGAGGGGTCCCGGACGATGCTGTGTCGGTGCTTTCGTAGTTTTGACTCAGAGAGGGGTCCCCGAACGATGCTGTGTCGGTGCTCTCGTAGTGTTGACTCTGGGTGGGGCCCATAAAGACTGCATTGTTCGTGTAATGTATTTAATGAGTTTGTAGTAAAATTTAGTGGAGGTACAAATTTTGACAACCTGAATTTTACTAACGGTTCTAAAGTTGCTGATTGATTTTTAGTAAAATCTCCATAGAAACCAATGTTTCTTTAAATTAATTGTTTACTTCAAATCTAAGATAAATGTTAGAATTGTTTATATTAAGTGTTTTCAAACGTTTTGATATACAGAAAATACCCCTGTCACCAAAGGGGTTGTTTGTATTCTCAATCAATTAAAAAATTCTGTGTTCTTGATTTCAATGAATTTTCCTGTGGGATGGGAGTAAGCAATTAAGAGTGTAGTCTACTCTTGGCAAGAAATTAAATCTTTCTTCACTTTCTTTTATGTTATTTGTTATGTTTTTTATTACTTTTTAGCCACTGAGAATGAGGAAAACCCGAAGTTTTCCATCTTTTAATTTAACATTCTGTACAAATACAAGAATAAAAACACATTTTTTAAGTTGAAAGCAAACTATTTAGTTTTCCAAACTAACTAAATAGCTGTAAAGACTTAATACAACTAATCAATTCCAACTAAAACTATTAAAATAATAACCATAAAAATTTTTCAAATTATGGACTTGAATTAACTTATTTTTAAATACATCACCAAACGGAATAATTTAAAAACAAAACCAAAACCTTTTTTACATATTCTATGTCCTAAAATGGTTCGTTAAGCCGCTAGCCGCCATTTTGTTTTTTACACCTAATAATGTTTATTTTCGTGGCGGATGGTTGTATTGAATTCATATTTGGTATGATTCTTTATGGTATCAATGTGCATTTTGAGGAAAAAATTATTTTTGTCCAATGTGTATTTTCAAAATGGTTGTCATTTAAAAATTTTAAACTCAAATATCTCAAAAGCGGTAAATTTTATCAATATCTTACAAGACACAAAAAAATTATCTACCTAATGGTTCAAAGTTTGTAAGGATCGGACAAACAATAACGAAGTAGCTGTGATTTTCCTACTACAATAACCTAAATTTACATGAATTATAAAAGAAAATCAATTTTTTTCTGCCAAAAAATCTCAATAAATCCTTTGTTTGTTGTTTGATTTCTGCAAACATTGTGCCATTAGTTAGATAATTTAATCTGTCGAGTTTGTATTTTGTAAAGTTTTGATAAAATTTACCAGTTTTGAGATTTGTGAGTTTAAAACCTATAAATGACCGCCATAAAAAATATTGGACAAAAATTGTTTTTTTTTCCTAAAATTAGATATTGATGTCATAAAGGTTCATACCAAATATGGACTTACTACAAACATCCGTCACGGATATAAAAATTATTATGTGTAAAAAACAAAATGGTGCATAGTGGCTTAACGAAGCATTTTAGAACATATGTTTATATGATGTTTTCTTTTTATTATCTTAACCTAAAGAACAAATACACAAAATATTTCCAGGTTGTTCGGAAACACCCTGTACAGTTTTGATAAAAAATAGTTCATAAATTTCAACCTACGTACTCTCTCTTACGTTGTTATTTGTTTATCTTCTATATGAACTGTTTTAGCTGATAGTACAAACAAAAAATTTACTTTAACAAATATTACGTTTATTGTTGTTTAATTTTTTATGGAAACAATCAGCACTTTGTGAAAATGTTGTAATGAAATACCGTAATGGAATATCTTGGAATTTTTTACTTTCAAAAGGACTAGCCCTGAAAATCGGGTTTTCCGGACTGTTTACTTAACCCAACGAGAATCCACTAGTTTCGATCACATCTGACCGTTCTAAAAACAATGTTTATCACCAAGGAATGATGAAAAATTCTATTTAAGTAACTATTTCTAAAGATCACATCTTTCACAATCTGGTGATAAAACCAACACAATAAATCGTTGAACAAGTTTTTAATTATGCTAAATCTGCATTGAAGATTTAATTATTTTTAATTCTATTAAACCAGTTGTACTAACTTCTTCACCTCTTTTGTTTCGAGAAAGGGAATCATTTAATTGAATTATATCTTCAAACTTAGATTCATTTTGATTCTCATTAATAATTCATATTATGAATTTTTAAATCAAAAGTAGGTTCCAGTCAATTACAAAACTAAATTTTGAAGGATATTTGTTAGCTGTGCAAATTATGTGAATTTAGACAAAGTAATAATATTGTTTAATGTTTACAGATCAAATTTAATTTAATCATAAACCCCAAACCATTTAAAGAATAGGTAAATTTTAAATTATGATTAAAAATTCTGTTTCATACCTATTTCTAAGCGTAAGTCCTTGAAAATAATTTAAAAACTAAATAAATCTTTGAGACAAGGTGAACCCATTCAAGAATAGTTCGCTACCTTCACTTAAAGGCCTTATATGTGTTTTATTTACTTGCATTTTTATTTTTATTTTTAAATGCTTAAGAAGTTTAGCTTTCAAGTAAATTTATTATTTATTTATTTATTACTAAAACATGGTTATATTTCTCAAAAATAACTTGTTTCCCTTCATTGATCCTAATGCCCCATCAGAATAAACAGTAAAATTAACAATATTTATATTTGTTATACAATATTTATATTTCTTCTGTTTTCACATGTTAACTCACACTAAAATGTAATGAAGTTGTTTAGTCTGTATCATAATGATACATCAATGAAGAAGCGCACGTCTTACAGCATACGGACATAAGTTGATATAATATCTTAAAGCAGCACTTTAATATAGTATATAATCTTAATAATAGTGAATTCTATTTGAATATGAAAATAACTAGTTTAATTAGTGATATAAAATAATTTAAATATTTAGATGTTATTGTTTTAAAGTTTTTAAAGTAGATGTTTAAATTAGACATATATGAGGACGGATTTAATTAATCTGTTACAAAGTTAGATTTTCATCATAGCTTATTACTTAAAAACTACTCGATGCTTATAAGCGTTGATTACAAACAAATTACTATTCTTTTATCTTCTTTAATATACTTGAAAGTATCTTAAAAGTTGAATCACTTAAACTTATACACAAACAATGAGGCGGCACTTATCATACAACAGTCAGGACCTTTGTGTCCTTGCAAGGAGGCAGGATCATCCTGCGACGATCCTCATTAGTATCTTAAATCCGTTTCGCAATACAGTATTTTTGTAATCGGCTTTTGTTATATTATTTGTATATTTTGTTTATCCAATCAGATGGTTAATTTATAATGTTTGTTTATTAATAGTTCTTTTCCTTGTTCTTATAAAGTGATGTGTGTATTTCTAGTTAAATAAAACCTTTCTAAAGGTATTCACCTTAATATGTGAATTTTCATTTTGTTTTGTCATAATCCCTCATTACAATTTATTTAACTAGAAAATGGAAAAGATTCTAAAACCTGAAGTATTCAAAGTAGATCCCAATTCAGCCTTAGCTAGTAAAGAATGGAATCATTGGTTTAGGACATTTCATAACTTCATTATTAGTATTGAACCAACCGTTTCTGATGATGATAAGTTGAAAATACTTGTAAATTACATTTCTTCAGATATAGACGAGTTTATCAGTAATTGTAAAACCTATGACAGTGCTATTAAAACGCTAGACAGTATCTACAATAAACCAGTCAATGAAATTTTTGCCAGGCATAAATTGGCTACTCGATGTCAATTACCTGATGAATCAGTCGATCAGTATCTCCAGGCGCTTAAAGTATTAAGTAAAAATTGTCAGTTTAAAGCTGTAACAGCAGAGGAACATAGAGATAGTTTAATCCGTGATGCCTTCATTTCGGGCCTTAAGTCTACTGAAATACGTCAACGGCTTTTGGAAAAGTATAGTTTAACATTAGAAGATGCCTATGAACAAGCCAGGTCTCTAGAATTAGCATACAATCAGTCTTTGTCATTTTCCTCGACGGTACCTGTAAATGCTGTTTCATCTAAAGATAATATTTCATCTCATTTTCAAACATCTAGTCAACCTAGTTCAGTGTGTAATACAGACAGCACGACTGTGGCTGCTGTCCATCAGAAGTGTTTTTACTGTGGCAATTTCAAACACCCACGCATGAAATGCCCTGCTAAGGATATTACTTGCCATTTATGTGGTAAACTGGGTCATTTCGCTAAGGTATGCAAATCCGTGTCCAAACAGACCTCTAAGACGAAAATCAATGAACGAAGAGAAATAAATGGCTCTGTTGATCTTGTTGCCACTGCTGGGGGGTTAGCTAGGAGTACTGTTCCTGCTACCATTAATGACAAAAATGTGTTTGCTCTTATAGATACAGGTAGCACGTTAAGTTTCATAAATGAAAATACAGCCAATAAACTTCTTTTAAGTATTGGTCCTTCAACGGGTAAGGTTTCTATGGCCTCAATGTCTATGACATCTAGCATTAAAGGACAATGTAAAGTTAATCTCAAAGTTTTGGGTCATTCCTATGATAACGTTAATCTTTTCATTCTCTCGGACCTGTGTGCAGATATAATCATAGGACATGATATACTAAAACAGCATGAAAGTGTACAGTTAAAATTTGGTGGAATCAAAGACCCCTTGAAAGTATGTAGTGTTGCTGCAGCATGCGTTCAACCTGCTTCTTTATTTTCTAATATTAAGCCAGAATGTAAGCCCATTGCAATAAAATCTCGTCGACACTCGGTAGAAGATTTAAAGTTCATTGAAAACGAGATAACACAACTTCTTCGTGCAGGTATAATCGAGCCCAGTATTTCTCCGTGGAGGGCCCAGCCACTAGTTGTGTCTAGTGACAATCACAAGAAAAGAATGGTTATAGACTATTCTAGAACCATTAACCGTTTCACACTATTGGATGCATATCCATTACCAAGAATAGAGGAAATTGTAAATAACGTTGCAAACAATGAGGTCTTTAGTACAATAGATTTGAAAAGCGCTTACCATCAAATTCCAATCCGAGATGAAGATAAACCATACACAGCTTTTGAGGCTTGCGGTCAGCTTTTCCAGTTCAAGCGTATTCCATTTGGGGTAACAAATGGTGTTGCTGCATTTCAACGAGTTATTGATGAAATTATTCGCACGGAAAATCTCAAAGATACATACACATACTTAGATGATGTAACCGTTTGTGGAAAATCCCAAGCTGAACATGATGACGATCTCAGAAGATTCATGGAAGCAGCTAAAAAGTATAATTTAACAATTAACAGCGACAAGTCATCATTCTCTACTACCTCTATCAACCTCCTAGGATATTTGATTACAAATAAGACCATAAGGCCAGACCCTGCTAGACTGGATCCTTTAAGAAAACTACCTCCGCCTAGAGATGTTGCATCATTAAGAAGGACTTTGGGGATGTTTTCACACTATTCTTCGCATATCCTTCAGTTTTCAGACAAGGTAGCCCCACTAGCGAGATGTTCATTTCCTCTGGCACGAGAGGCACTTAATGCATTCGAAACTTTAAAAAAGGAGATTGAAAATGCAGTTTTAACAAGTATTGATCCAGAAACACCTTTCACAGTTGAAACAGATGCTTCTGAAACTGCTCTTGCTGCAACTTTATCTCAATCTGGTCGTCCCGTAGCATTCTTCTCAAGGATTTTATCAGGTTCTGAACTAAAACACTCTTCAGTTGAGAAGGAAGCTCAAGCAATTGTTGAAGCTCTTCACAAATGGAGACATTTTCTTGTTGGCAATCATTTCAAACTTATCACAGATCAAAGGTCAGTGTCATTTATGTTCGATAATACAAAACATGGAAAAGTGAAGAATGAAAAAATAATGCGATGGCGGATGGAGTTATCCTGTTTTCACTATGACATAATCTATCGGCCTGGTAAAGAAAATGTCACTGCAGATGCTTTTTCACGAATTTGTTCAGCCATCTTAGATCCAACAAAGAATCTGAAAGAAATTCATAGAGCACTTTGTCATCCAGGAGTTACTCGTTTATACCATTACATAAGAAGCAAAAATTTACCGTATTCTTTGGAAGAAGTGCGTCGTGTAATTGCCTCATGTGATGTTTGCGCTGCTATTAAACCACGGTTTTCCAAACATAATGGAACACTCATTAAAGCGACTTCGCCTTTTGAACGACTCAACATAGATTTCAAAGGGCCATTGCCAACAGTGAGTAGGAATCGTTATCTTTTAGTGGTGATAGATGAGTATTCGAGGTTTCCGTTTGCCTTCCCTTGTTCTGATCTGTCATCTTCAACGGTAATCAATCATCTAAAGAATCTTTTCTACTTATTTGGCATACCAACTTATTTACATTCTGACCGCGGAAGTTCTTTCATGTCAAAAGAATTAAAGGAGTTTTTGAATACTCTTGGTATCGCCACTAGTAGAACGACGGCTTATAACCCACAAGGGAATGGGCAAGTAGAAAGATACAATGGCATTTTGTGGAAGAGTATTGAACTTGCCTTGAAATCAGCTAATCTAGATACAACGCGTTGGGAATCTGTTTTGCAAAGTGCCCTACATTCTGTTCGCTCCCTATTGTGTACAAGCACTAATGCCACCCCACATGAACGGATGTTCATTCATCCAAGACGATCCGGGAATGGCCAATCGGCTCCTTCATGGTTGCTTACACCTGGACCTGTATATTTGAAGAAACATGTCAGAGCATCAAAATACGAACCACTTGTAGAAGAAGTTACGTTACTCCATGGAAATGCTGAGTATGCCCATGTTCAATATGCTGATGGCAGAGAGGCAACTGTTTCTACACGACATCTAGCCCCTATAGGGAGATCCAGAGTAGATATTCCTGCGTTTGCAAAAGAAAACCACGAAACTTTAGACAGTCCTACCAATCCAAGTGAGCAACCTGACAACAATAATGACGAAACAAGTCAAGATGTGCAAGAAAGTAATATGTCTCAAGTTACAAATAAAGAAATGTTACGTGAGCACAATGACACTAGAAATGTTCAAGGCAGTCCTCGACGAAGCTTTAGACAAAGACGTACCCCAAGGTACCTTGAGGATTATGAGACGTAAATCAGAAAACCCCTGGAGGGAAGAATGTTATATTATTTGTATATTTTGTTTATCCAATCAGATGGTTAATTTATAATGTTTGTTTATTAATAGTTCTTTTCCTTGTTCTTATAAAGTGATGTGTGTATTTCTAGTTAAATAAAACCTTTCTAAAGGTATTCACCTTAATATGTGAATTTTCATTTTGTTTTGTCATAATCCCTCATTACAGCTTTCACGTGTTATCCTTGGCTTTTATCTATTTGATCTTGTTAATTAATTGTTTTTCAAGTGTTTTCAGACATTCAACTGTGATTCAATGTATTGTATTAAAATCAAAACAATTCAATATCGTTATACCTTACTTTAATTTTCAAATGGTTTATCTGACATGATACTAAATTTTAATGTATGTTTTAAAATGAATAATTTTATTAAGTGGGGGGACTTTTATTTTTTTTTATTTTTTTTCGTCTTGTACTCATTTGTTCTTAACTCAAATTCTTACATATCGTCACTTAACAAACAATACCGCCTATCTGCAATTTTTGGCGAAACCCGGGTTTTGAACGCTGCGCATTCTGTGGGCGATCGCGCACACTACTAGGGTTAGTTTTTTGACATTTTCCAATAGATAGCGCTGTTATACTGTTTGGAGCATTACCGCCAATCACGTTTCTTATCAAAATAGCGCCAATCTACTCAGTCGCCATTGGACAGTGCATTGCAACAGATAAGCTCTGTTTTAACTTTGTCTTTAGAAGCTTGAAATGCATTACTAGAGTACGTACTTGTATATTTATTACTCAGACAATAGTCATGTAGCTTAATATGTCAAAGTAATTGTGATTTTCAATTGAAAAATACTAAAATTGCCGCGATCAAGTTTTGATTGTAGATAGGCGGATTGTAGATAGGCGGTTTTGATTGTAGATAGTGTTTTCTAATACAGCCTAACTCCCATTTCCCCTACCAAAATAATAGTAATACCGCCTATGTAAAAATCAGTGATTCCGCCTATCTCAAATTAAAAAAAAAAAAACAGTGGCAATACCGTCTATGTACATTTAAAATTATTAAAACTATAATTAAACAACTAATATCGTCATTATTACACTTTGCTTAGTATAACTTAATATTTTTACATAAAACGTTTCAAAGATTGGTAACACTGCTCTTTTGATTCAGTTTTTTGTCTCTCCTGAAAAGTTTGAGTTTTGCTAGGTAGGCGGTATTGTTTGTTAAGTGACGATATTTAACATGCTCAAAATTATATAGTTTGGTCATTTATCTTTTATTTGTCCATTTATTGTATTATATATCCTATATTCTAATACGAGTAAGGTATATTTGTATGTATGCACACGGATCTCAAGAACGGCGGGAACGATTTTCTTCAAACTTTGCAAATAACTTAGTTTTGGAATAGAATAAAGATAATATAAATACAGATTTCTTTATAATCTTTAATTGAAATATTAAAAAAATTAACATTCGTCTTATGGAGTTAAAAATCAAAACAATGAAGTAATGAAAACAACTAACTCCACTGTCACGTTAAAAACAACGTGGTCCAGTATAAACATGTGGTTTTGCATGGCAGCCAGTTACTAAATTATAACTGGTACTACTGTATGATATAAATAATTTATAGTTTTTTAAATCGCACTCCATTCTGCCGATTATGAATGTTTAGATTAATAAAAGTCACGTAAAAGTATTAAACAACTTTGTGTAGAATTACATTTTAATAATTTAAAAAAACAAAAGCACTAGTAAGAATTGTGAACACATATGCTCACTACATTAGAATCCACATGTTACAGATTCAACCTTTGTTTTAACAAATACGCACCAGAGTGAAGCACAGGTAGGCCTGAAATTGAAACAGTCTGAAAGGTGAATGAGCGAAGCGACGAGCTCGTCGTGAAGGCGAGTTAGTGGAGCGAACGAGCTCGTCTTCAACAAGAAATAAACCTTTTTGCACTGAGGATTTTAACGCACCTTCTGTAACTGATATTTCTATACTGTTTGAGCTTAACGAGCAAATGCTCGGCCCCCAGGTATTAAGTTAATAAAAGAAAATTATTCATAAAACGACTATCTGCGTTTTTCATTGTTTGTAAGTAGAAGATTATAAGTTCTTAATCTTGAGAAGATGGTACCTCTAAATTCCATTTTATTTTTTTATTTTTCAAAAATGCTGCCATATAATGTTGCCAATACAGTATTTGGGCCTTCCAACAATATTTAATACGTACATATTTTTCATAATGCAGTCAAAATTATACATAAAAAGACAATTTTATATAAAATTTTATACCCGAACAGCTTGGAACAACTCAAAGCCACTGGAAGACTCTATTGAAGGTGGATTTGAAGGGGTTACAGTTCAGAATGACCTCTTCAATGTTCGATTAAATACACGCATCAGTTGCGTTCTTCATGACAACAACTCCAGTGGCGCCGCAGCGCTGCGATTGTGTATTGAACTCTTGTTAGCTTGTTCCACCGTTCATCTCACCGCTCAATTGGTTTATCAAGTTCATGATAAAAATGATAGCATTGTTGAATAGACTTAGTCGTTGTTGTATAGCTTATTTTATGAGTAGTACCAAGGGGACCGAGCTTACGCTGGGTAAAATTATTACTTTCGTTTATCACACAAAGCTTATTCGCTCCACTCACTCGCTCTCCCCTTTTTAAGACGAGCTTGTTTACTTCGGTCACTCGCCAGGCCGAAGGGTGCTGCACTTTGGTATAATTTTCCTTAACCACAGATTAAACATGTAACAATTGGTTTATTTTAACTACAGTCGTCAGCTGATTTTTGTTCAATTTAAAAATCTCCATAAGGATAACATTGGAACTTTGAAGGTCTCTTGGATGAAAACCGGATTTTTCCCAGACATGGGACCAGCAACAATCAATTCCTGGTGGCCAAACCCCATATTCAACCAAAAAAAAAATAAAAAATCTTTGGGGAGAAAAAAAAAACTTTGCCCATACAAACAGTGATTGTTTTATAATATAAGAATAAGATAATTATTTGAGTAAAATATTTATCAATGAGGAAGTTTCAATGTTCCAGCTACTAACCGTTTTTTTTTTCTTAGGGCGTTTTCAAATCAAGAATCAAAATTGTTTTAGTCTATAGCTAATAAATTTATGTTTACGTGGTTCAAATTTCTAGCTAATTAAATTTTAACAATGATACTGATTGTTTTTAATATAAAACATAAACACAAGTCGACTACAGTGTATTTTAATAAGTGAAATTAAGCATACCAATGTACCAATTTTAAAACTGTTTACGTAATCTGATGTCAATATTATTTTAGTTTATATTTCAAAGTGCGTAGTATATAACAGCAAGAAGAGTTGAAGACAATATAAGGCACTTGTGACTCGTAAAAATTACTCATTAATATTTTGTTCTTTACGTATAATTCGCTACAAAATCTTTGAACAGCAAAAAGGTATGGTAAGGGAACTTTTTTTATTTAACGGTAACTTACTTCTTGTAGTTTTCATGCTCATATTTTCAAATTAGGAACAAAAAAGTTTTTAAACTTCCAATGTTAAAAACTTTCCAAAATAAAACATTTCCATCTTGAAACAGAATTAGATACATCTGTAAGCTCAGCATTAAATCCTCGGACTCTATAGTAGCAGCCCGAAAGAATCATTGCTTTAAGTCGGTAAATTGTTGTTACCTATATTACCTATAACTAATTTATCTGGAATCAGAAGTATCCGAATTACCTTTTCTCTAAACTTTATTATATACAAAAATATGCTCCTCCTTAATTTTCCAAACTGTTTATAAAAAACTTTAGAATTATACATATAGCCTTTAGTTATTGCATTGTGTATAAACAAAGATCACTAAAGGAATGGAAGTTTTTGTTTGTCAAGTATATCAAATACTTTTTAATTTTTTTTTCGAAGGAACTCCACATTATATTGCCAAATATAAATTATTGTTATCAAACCAAAGTTTTAAGGACTTTTTCTTATTCTTTCATTGTATTTCTTATCGGGCTTCCCCCCTAAAAATATATGAAAATAACAGTATCATGAATAGGCTAAAAGCTAAAAAGCTCCATTGGGAAAATTTCCAGCTGTCGAAACAATAACAACGTCAAACAAACAAGTGATACCCTCGAGCCTGTGACTATCGTCTGACAAAACAAATTAAATCAACTTCTTTCCCTTCAATCATTTTTGACTGTTGCCTTTTTAGCATTCCTTTGAAAAACCTCTTCCTATTTCCTTATTTGGTCTATAACCTTAATAAAAAGAGCTTATGAAAATGTCCTGTTAGACTAGTTTAAAAAATGTTCTTTCGAGCAAGCGTTAATGCTAAAATACATATATAGATTTTCAAATTGTTTTATTTAAAATTTTAAATTTAAAATCTTTTATTGTCTTGAAAACAATTACACTGGATAATTTTTTACAAAATATACTAATAATTTCCTAAGCATATTTTGCTTTATGGTGAAAATAAATATAGTCGTGTAACCATCTCCTAAATAACCTTATTGAGGACGTTACTGAATACCCATAGTCGTCGTTGTTATATAGCTCATTAATTAATATAATTATTTGAGTAAAATATTTATTACTGAGGACGTTTACCCTAGTTCCAGCTACTAATAAGTTTTCTTAAGGTGTTTTGTGCATAATAAAATGATTTATTTAGTTTCTCCTTGTGCTGTGTGTTTAATGACTGGGCCTGTATACTTCTTAGGAGGGGATGTTGGAAAAGTTGTTCTAGGCGTTTTACAGCAAAGCGCCGTCAGTCATGGAAGCATGAGTGACTTTGGCAACTAATTTTTCAGGTGGGCTTTCCCTGATAAACTCAATTTTCTTCTAAATCACTGAAAGTTACAACATTATTCATTAAGTAATAGCGTATTCCCTAGAGTGAAATTCGCTAAAATGGTAGCATTGCTGAACAGACTTAGTCTCAGTTGTATATCTTATCTTATTAGTATTTTATATTTGAATGAAATATTTATCAATGAGTACGTTTCAAAGATCCAGCTACTAACTTGTTTTTCTTAGGGCGTTTTCAAATCAATAATCAAAGTTTTTTTAGTCTATAGCTAAAAATCCTGGTGCACGGGCCTCCTAGTTTTATATATAGTTTGATCGTCAAGATATAAAGTTAATTTTAATTAAAAGCGTGCAAAGATGATTCTATGAAAAATTAACTCTGGTGATTACTTTAAATATACAACACTGCTCTTTGCAATGGTCAAACTTAATTTTTATGACAATATCTCTGATTAGCATTGAAAGTAGTGAACTGTTATTCAAAATATATTTTATGTCGATTATTTATCAAGTTTAATATTTGCTAGACTATTGTTGGCATTCACTGTTGTTACTTTTGCTTGGCCAAAATAGTAAATGAAATAGCAGTATAATGATTTTTTTTTTTATGGAAAAAATGACATTTGGGTTGACGATTCCCCTAAAAGGCTGGTCTGTAATAGGGTGGGGATCACGCTTTGGCCGTTCTCATTACAGTTTTAAATCCGTTTTGCAATACTTTTGTAATCGGATTCGACAGGTTATCCCTTACCTTTGTTTCTCTGCATTTTAATTGGCTGTCGGATCCAACGGTTAATGAAAAAGGTTTCAATATGAAAATTACAAAAGGCTGATAAATCTAACAAGTGTGTTATTGGTCATTGTTGGTTTGAGGCGACTAATAGTTAATATTGGTTGAGTTACATGCTAGCTCCCATACGGTAAAAGATGGAAACTGTGAAAATATAATTGTCTGTGCAGTTAAAAAAATAATCTAATTGTTCTTACTCTTTAAGATTTATTTTTACCGTTTCAATTTATTTGCCATGATATATCTGGTATGAGGACACTGACTCCAACTTTTATGTCAAAATACATACTAGTAGTTTTTAATAACAAATATTCAAAAGTGTTGTCTGAAACCGAGAAATGTGAAGGCAATGATAGATTTCCTACAAGGGTGAAGAAGACTCTTAAGTGACGACCTCTAATGATGAAAAACGTCGGATTTTTTTATATTTTGTTTTACAAGATACCAATTGTCAAAATAAAAAATGAGCACACGTAGAGTGTACAAATGTGATTCTTTAAGGTTATACAGACCTAAAAATTCCTCAGTGGGAAAACTTGGTGAAGGGACTATATTTGTTGTCTTATAATTCTATAAGATCTTGAGATAATCTAAATATAACTTATTGACCAATGCAATTGAAAACTGAATACGTAATTAGATATCTGTTGAGTGATGAGATATCAATATACATCACGCAGTTCTTAGCCATCACAGGAAACGCAAATATAAAACAATTGTTTGAATCTAATAATTGTTAAAAAGGGTATGACAAGCATTTAAAAAATGTATTTCAGTTTTCAGCTTATAATAGGATATAGATAAAAGTTTTATAGATGTATAAAACGAAACATTGCTCAAATCAGTGTTCTAGTAAAACCTGACATTAAAGGAACCCGATTGACCGTGCAAACTTTTTAATTTATTCTATTTAAACTTTTACAAATTTCAGATTAGGTTTGATACGTCTTTTGTAATTGTTTTCTCTTCAAAATTAAATTATTTCTCCCATCTCAGCAGAATCCCAGAATAGCCTGGTGTACGTTGCGATTTGAAGTAGCTAGCTAATTTCTAAGGCTTAGTATTATAAAAAACTATTTTAATAGCAGTTTCCTATCTTTAATTTTATTTTGATCAAAAGTAAACTTAATTTAATTTTATAAATTAATTTTATTTTGGTATATTCTTCTTAAAATTCTGTCTGGTTACAATTGTCAAACGAAAAATCCAACTTAATCTAAAATCTAACAAACTAAAAGTCTAACAACTTAACTGTTTCCATTCGGAGCTTTATCTTCATAAAACAATAAAAGGAAGATTATTTTTAATTTATATCATGCTCATGTTAATGTATAATGTAAAATTTTCAGGAACATCTTCATTATTTAAAAATTTGTAAAACCAGATTGAGCTAATCGGTTATCTTCCAATATTTCATAAGACAAATTTATATACTACTTAGACATTTTATAAAGCCAAAAATAGTTGTGTAAAAACCTTTCTAACGAGGTATATAGAATAATTATATTGTAAAAACTATATACCGTATTTTCTTATACTATATCAATTACAATATATTTTTATTGGTAACAAATAACCATAAACTACTGAATGAAGTGAAACAAATACACAGGTTTTTAAGTGTCATAATTTTTTATAGATTGTTAAAACCGCACCATTCGTTTATGAAAAACTGTACTTAAGGGTTGGCTCTTTTCTTCACTAGGGACTAAAGTGAAGGTTTTCGTGCGATATAATTTTTTTTTTTTGCTTTTAAGGTTTCGTAGTAAAATGATAAAAATGATGACCGTATGGTGATTGGCACAGTTGATCCCTGGACATATAGGCATTTCCGGAAATGGAAATTCCTATATTCCTGAATTGGCTATTTAATAAAAGATCAAAAAAAGAAAAAATATATATATACTTTGTTGTTATTTTAGGTTAAGGATATTTATGCATGTTATATATTTATAGGTATTTCATTTGAATGTTAATTTATTAGCGATAGAAAAAGTGGAAGGGCATCCAACCTGTTGTATTTATAAACATTGCTATGACGAAATGTTATGTAAGCAATAAAGAATTTGAATTGAATTGAATAAAAGATCCTTTTGTGGAACACTCACCCTCTTGGAAATTCAGACATTGTCGTACTTGAGGAAAAGCTAATGAATATTTTAATAAAACAAACCAAAAAAATTCTTAGAAATTGGATGATTTTCTTTTTCTGTTAGGCAAAAAGAACTACTTAAGCTCTAAAACGCATAAATCAAAATATAAATTTTTACGAGAGTTTGCCTACCTATTTTGTTGTTCGTAGTTAATATAAACTAATAAGACTATTAATCTCGAGATGAGTATTATAAGTAGCGATGACAGGTTTCCTCACAGTTCAGACGACAATAGTAATGGACTGATTCTCTTTCTACCGAGACGACAAACAAAAACTTTAGCTCTAAACGCATACGTTGAATACAGCACAACAGAAATTAATTTCCGAAATACTGTATTATGTCTACGTTGCTAAACTCGTAACAACAAATTGTAGTTTGTCTGGTTGACCAATTGACAGGTTGGCTCACAATTCTGGCAACGGCGTCCTCTCTTCAGTCACACTTATAAGACACCAAAGGAAGCAAGCTTATCAAGTGAGTAGACTGATAAGACAACGATAAACTGGCTGTTATTAGTATTCTTCCACTGGGCACACAACTGGTCTCGGGGCCAGTTAATTCCCCAGGAATTATAATGCTTTGTGAATATTTTATAAGTAATTGAATCAATTCATTCGTTTACTTCTACCACATATGGACTGAACGCCAATTCTGATATAACTTAATTACATTACCAGAAACAAATTTCATGTTGAATAAAAGCATTGACTATGTACACTAAAAGCATATTATCCCAATTCGAAAATAATAATTTTTTAAAATAAAAACATCACACCATCTGAACAAGGGAGTGATTCCTAAAATGTTTAGGCCCGTAATAAATATAACAAAAGAAATAACTTTTAATATTCTAATTTAAAAAATCTTTTCCGTAAAAAATCTTGTTCCTCCCTATTTGAAAGACAGTCAGTTCTAACTCATTTTGTTTCTATTGCCGGTTCATTCCACAAACACGTCACTTGCTTACGTACTGGTGCAATGAAAATTGCAATTACCATTGTTCGAATCGTTTTGCACATGTAAATTAAATCCCGCGTAAGCTTAGTGATTTCTGCTACCATTAAATTGGAAAATGTAACTTGTATTGTAAAGCCCCTGGATTAAGGGTTGCTCAACCATTCCATGTTCAAATGTGTCCAAAATCATTGTATAACTAAAGCATTTCCAAAATCAGGCGTCTAGTCTCTCAGGTCTTTAATATAGTCTTTAATATAAATTTGAACACTTTTTTTAAGTTTGTGAATATTTTCATGTGAATGATAATATTCTTTAGTCTATAAATAAACATTGTATTTTTAAATAGCTACATGCATTTGAAAACTCAGAATCTATCAAGCTTTTATATTTTAACAAAATTATGATTATTAAATTGTCAAGCTTTGCATTATATATATATATATATATATATATATATATATATATATATATGGAAGTTGTTGTAGTTGTTTTTTTATTTTTATTTATTTATTTACTTTTTTTAATGAAGGATGTAACACAAGTTTCTTAAGCATTCCCAGAAGTCAAAGTTTACAACCAGTTACTTCACGTAAAAACTCCAGAAAAATTGACGATAGATCACTCTCACACCTCCCAATCTCCATCGGACTCCATATCTTCTTCAAAATTACCATGTTACTCTCATGGATGAAACTCTGGGTCTCTCTTAGGACTTTGTTTAGCGATTTAACTATTTGTGGAGTCCCATCCAAAACACATTGTAGACCTTTATTTCAAAAATTGAACATCATGTCTGTTCCATCTATATATGTCTTCCAGTCTCTAATACATCTTAAGAAAAATATTCAAAATTACAGTGAAAATAACATATGTCATGAACACAATACACGATCAAAGCACCATTTAAAAATTAATAGATTAAAATATGCAAAGTCTCAAAAAATGTATTCATATTTAAATGTAAAATTTTTTAATGCTCTATCTAAAGAAGTTAAAGGATTATCAACAGAAAAATTCAAGAGATACATCAAACTATTATTAACAGAAAACTGTCTCTATTCAACAAATGAATATTTTAAAATAGTTGTAAATTAGCAGCCTATATATGTGCATAAGTATTTATATATATATATATATATATATATATATATATATATATATATTGTAATGCATCAATGATGCCTTATACAATAAAGATTATTATTATTATTCAATTAATTACAGGAATTATAATTTCTATTTGATTTTTAGCTTGATTTCCCTTAGATCTAGTTTTAGTTTTATTCATTTTATTTTGGTTTTTGTTTTTCTAACATTTTAGTGATGAACACATGGTTATGCATTTAGGAATATTAATTGATAAACAGCTGTTCTTATTCAAAGTATCAAGAGAAGATTGGTAATAAAAACTATAAGGATATTATAGGGTTGAGGCTAGTGAGCCGTGGCAAACGAGCTCACCTAAAGGGGGAAGAATTCCTCGGGTTGACTTAATAATACCTTTGACTATGTACACTAACGTGAATAGACCACCTCTCATCCAATGCATTTATTTTGAGGCAGAAATATGGAAGTTTCGTGTACGCGGCGCCAGAGTGTCTGTCATCGATGTTGTTATTATTTAGCCAAATTTACGGTGCTGCAAAAACATTTCATCACAACATAAACAAAAACCTCTATTATAAAATGTTTAATCCTTGATTGAGAAGAGTGGTAGTACTGATTTGCCTATTATATGACTCTTGTACTTCCATGTACGCCGCACGAGATCGTACCACCGTCAATAGGTTTCAAACACGCCTATGCTATGAGAAGTCTACCCACGTTAGTAATACATACATAGACAATGATAATACTTTTCATAAACACTCTCTATGTGGTAGAATCTCACAATAGACTATAGTCGGGGGCAATAGAGCAGGCGGTTGAAGGTCAAGCTAATTAACATGTAGTTAAATGAGCAAAAATCAGCTAGCTTATTAAAAGACTTGACCTTGACACGCCTGTTCTATGGCTCCCGACTATAGAGAAAAATTTGAGTGCTATTGCGATGCACGGGCAAGTCAGCTAGTATTCAATGAATATACCATGCAATTTAAATTTTTAATAGAGTATTTTTGTAAATATACAGTTAAAATAAAATTTACAAAAATAAATATAGTTGATAGTCCAAATGGATTTTGTGAGGTAAACAGCATTATCCTTTTCCATAGGATAATAATTTTAAGATAAACTTTTGCCAAGAACGCGACCTCAAAAAGATTGAGTGTATTGAGAGTTATTGCATTTTTTTCGTCAATACGATTTCAATGCAAAATTTGATCACCTGCCATATTTGACTCTGTCGTTCTTTTAAGGTCGGGTCTGCAGCATTGCTCTCTATTAGTAGATACCTTTCATTTGACGTACAATGTAGATATTGATCGATGATTTCATTTAATATTTTCTTCTAACTCCCTGTGAGCTGACCTCTAGGAAAGGTAAAAATCCTATAATTTCTGAAAATGTAAATTTTAATGGTTTATACACATATGTAAAATTGTAGGCCTATTCCTTAAACT
This sequence comes from Neoaliturus tenellus, assembly GCA_030545055.2. Lineage (NCBI taxonomy): Eukaryota > Metazoa > Arthropoda > Insecta > Hemiptera > Cicadellidae > Neoaliturus > Neoaliturus tenellus. Next base: position 250,150,185 of record CM061533.1, on the reverse strand, counting down.
AATTTAGTTTCAAAATTATTAAACCGTTATGGGGCTTTTTAAAAAAAAAACTGTATATGTTACACATACGCATTACTTTCAGGTAAAACTTATGTAAGATTTTACATAGATATTATTAAGAAAATCCCCTTTTGATAAACCCATATTTGGTTTGATCTGTCACATAAAGCAGATTGATACCGGATATATTGCTTATGCTTTATACTCCAGCCCTCCATAAAACATCTGGATATTGGAAATCTACTTATACTTAGTGAAAGAGGAAGTTTATTTTACAATTATTAATGTTTTGCACATAATTTTACCTTTTATTTTAACTTTAATCTTGTAATGGTTTACTGTAAAAAATATCTACATAATCATTGAAAACTTATTTTGTAGAAAGTTTAATAAGTTTTGTGAAGTTTATTTGAAAAAAATTTAAATGATATTTAATCGGAATTTTCTCTTGTTTTAAACATTATAAATTTAGTATAAAATTTTTTCCTGTGCTCAATTTTCAAGTTTTTGTCGTAATAAATATAAAAATTAAATGATAATTTTCTTGCGCCGTTTATGCCACAAATTAAACCAAATTTTAAAGAAATCATCAGTATTTTGATGAATATTAAAATCCTAAGAATGATTGATAGATTTGTATGTTCTAGGCATTAGTTTATAATTCAACGTTTTGCCTGAAATCTTTGTCTCTTAATTCAAAACTAGAACTAAAATTATTTTAATAAACCCCAAAATTGTTCTGTAGTTAAATACCTATTTAAAGTTAATTTTTAAATATTTTCATTCGACCTTTACGTTGCCTCGCATAAAATATGGACTTATACCCCTTTAAATTGTAACAAGTAAGTGTAGCAAAATAAATCAGATAGTTAAAAGTGATCGGATTTCATGTATGAATATCAAAGCACTATTTCAATTGAGGAACTATTAGTGTAAACCAGGATTTAGTCTGATTACACTTAGCCTCATATTTCATGAAAAGAGGACAAAAATCGTAACCAAAATATTATGTTATTCTCTGCACTCAAAATACAATAACATATGAAATATAGAGAATGTGTTGAAGAGTTGGTTAGTAAATAATATATTTTACTAAGATATAATTTTTTCTAGTTTTATCTGTAGTTTTATGAAGAGCTATACCCCCGCCACGTAACTTGACGAATGAATTTTCACTACTATTCAGTTAAAATGATTGGATAATCAGCTGTTCTATAAAAAATTGCATGTAACGTAAGCTCGATGTTTTTCGAAAAGTACCCCCTCTCCTCCCCTCGCCCTACCCAGCTGTTTAGGCCATTCGTCAACTTATGTGGCGTGACTGATGTGATTAGCACAGCTGATGGTATAGAATTCTTGGACCAACCAGCCACTTCGAGCCTCTTCAGAGAGTAGAGTGTGACAGTTTTACATAAAAGATCGGCCTTTACATTGAGGCCTTTACTATTGAGGTCTCTCTGCTGTTCCGTCTGGTAGAAAAATAAGGACCGATGTACATTTATATAGACTCCTTAAGACACGGAAGCACTCTGCCGGTATATTTCAATCTGATTACGACTTAAAGGTGAGTATAATTGAGTTTGATGAAATAGACGAGGTGTTGCTTTGTCTCTGGCAAAGACGAGCCGATTTTTTTGGCAGGATCATTAATTGACAAAGTAATGAACAAAGGCAGTTGGGTCTACTTCCAGACTTAAAAAGTCCCAATTTTTCAGGATTAAACTGTAAAAATCAGGACCTCAGGATCTCATAGAGAAGATCGTTAGTTCTGTGTTCTGGGATGTATTGAAATTCCTGGCTATTTTTACTTACTACTGTATGTACTTCCATAGCCATCCTGGTTAATTCACAACTACTTTCATAGCAACAGTTTGACAAGCAGTACGGTGGGACTTGCTTCGAGAATTAACACAATGGAGTTGAACAACATTACGTTAGCCGAGAACTAAATTTGGTCAACGCCCGTGGGGCTCGCTCCTTATCCAGCCACTTGGTCAAGGGATCTGGGCTACTTCGCGGTCCAGATCGGCTTTCTTTTACAGAAGGATGCCCCGGACGAACTGTGATAAAAAAATCCCAGCTGCCCTCGTCCTCCATCATCTTACGCGGACCGTGTCCACCGAAAAAAAAACACCGAGTTTTCTTGTGGCCTCCAGGCGGGGCCTTCCCTACGCGTACAGCGGAAGAAGGTGTGTTCCGCGTCGTTATTGTGTTGATGGTAAGCAAAAGAAATGAGATATTAAAACATTTCTTCTTGCTAATATAAATAATTTTTAATATTTCGTTGTGACTATGCTAGGATACGAATCATAATTTTTTGAACCGATATTTAGTAAGAAATGTTATTCTATAAAAATTAGTTCACACATTTTTAATAATATGAATATGTATTAAATTAATGTGGGTTTCTATATGAGAATGACGATAATAAATAAGCAATTTGTTTAGCCAAATAATTTATTTTTAAATAAATTTTGATTGTGTATTTGTTAGGCCCACAGTAAATACCATTTGCTATTATATCACTATAGTACATCCGTAAAAAATATATATTCAATATTCATACAACTTTAAAATACAACATAATGTATAGTTTATAGAACTTGAAATTTCGAATCTATCAAAAATTAACATCTCGTTAACTAAATGCAATAATTATCAATTATGGTACCCAAGGATCATGATGGTTATACCAGTATAATAAATTACTCGCTTATTCATCCACTATAGCGTCATGGGAATATATTTAGCTGGATTTACGTTCATGATTTAATGTGTAACATTACATTTTGCTTTTATTTACTTTGGACATTTTCTTTCTTGTATGGATATTTTTACAATCATTACAAAAGAATAACAATTTTCTCTAAATTGACTGTCTAAATTTCGATACATTTTGATTTATGATAAACCTATTACTCACTATCGTCTAGGGCTTATTTTATCAATTTTATTTTAATTAATAATTCCATAAACTTACTAAGAAAGAACGAAACAGAATAATTTATGTTCACGAATAATTTTATAGCAAAAACCAGTTTGTTTATGAATTTTTTTAACGGACACACAATATAAAGACATTTTTACAAACAAAAAATGGGAATGAGACGTTTTTTCGTATAGGGGCCCCAAAATTAAAAGTAACATGGTTCCCAGCATGCTATATTTTACCGACAATCATAATATTAAATTCTCTTTATAGAAATCTCGTTTATAATAAGAAACTAATATTCTATATGATATTTTTGTTTTTAATTAATATAATAACAGATTAATTTAATTTGTAATGCACTTTTGTTTGGTAAACATCAGTAAATTAACAGTTGAATCCATTTTAATGTTTTCATTCAACATTTAGCCTTGCGAGTCATAAAACAAGATCTATTGCCATTCCATGAATAGAGAGCTGGTCCATCAAAACGTAATTTAATATGTTTTCCAATACGAAAGGAGAACTGAGGCTTAATTTGTCATTATCAACCCATAAGTCAGCCATTTTGAATTCTCTCGAATCACATTTCAATAAATGAGTGAATATCTTATCAAGAAAGTGGCTTTTATAATGTTGTGAGTAATGTATTTTTTAGTCGTGAATTGAGAAGTAAATTAACTTTCAAATTAAGTAGGGTTTCTCATATCATGACTTTAACTTTTAACAGTTGTAAATGTTTTACTATTTTTACTATTTCTCGTATTCTTTATAGATAGTATTCATAATAAATCCATTTATTAAGTATACCTTTTAACATTGAACATATATATTACTCAAAAAAGAAAATACATGTTGATATAATCCAAAAGACCCGTTGACATCTGCCCTTCTTATCAAAGTCGTTCAATGGAGAGTTCAATGAATGAAGTTGTCGACTGCATAGGCTACAAGTTACTACGATGAAACATGGTGTAATACTATTGTTGAAATATTAAACGTGAAAATATGCATATCTCTGAACTAGCATTTGTTTTCTTTTTGTAAGACGAATTGTTGTAAAAGGCCTTTTAAAACAGGCTTGGAAGTCTTCTACAAGTAATTTATTTTAGTTGTCATTGGTATTACGAAAAATGTTCATAAAACTTTCCAAAAATGATATTTATTTCCCTTAATTTTCGGCAGCTCCATCATTTAACTATAGATCAGATTAAAAACCTTTACTGTTTTCCCTTTCGATTACTGTACGAATATTAGAAGGAATAATGCGAATAAAATCAATTGAGCCTTAATTATTGCATGAAAGGACCCAGCCGCTGGAATTAGCGGATGTTTCATTAATAATCGGCATGGCCAGAGTGCAGTAATTTTATACCCAGATTAAAATAAATCCTTTGGAACAAAGCCGCGGGAAGGGCGGTGGCCACCCAGTCAATGGGATGTCTATTACAAGGCTTATTGTCACTGATCCACCGAATGCTTTAAGCCAGAAGGGCTTTCGGATTACTGTTTTGCCACTGCAAGTTTTTACCTCTCTTTACACGTTTACATCGGCATTAAACATGTGAGATATTTTAAATTGAAATTATTTTATTAATTGTCTGTGATACGACCACGACGTAGTTTAAAAAATAAATTTTTTAACCACGAATCATAGATTTATTGTTAGTAAGTTTGGTTAACCCTTATTCAATTATGAATTTTAAATAGACATATTTTAAGATAATGTTTGGTTAGTTAATTTCCTCTTATACTATAAGACCCCTTACCATAAATCCTACAAAGTTTCCACGATTCTTTCATCAAGTGTTATCCAGCAAGGACAGAACTGTTCGATTTGTAGAGTGAAAGTAGAGTACAGTACAACATTTGCACAAGGGTTTTATACATTCAAAATACATAAGAGATTCAAAATTATTTGTTTGCTGCTGTTATTACAATATTTAGATATAACTAAAAATTTTGTTGTTCTAATGAAAAATATTTCATAGTTTCTTTTGGAGACAAAATTACTTAAAAAGCAACAGTTAATTTCAAGAAAAGCGATACAAAAGCAATTCAACTACAAAATAACTCCAATTGTCTGGGATTTCGTAGATGTCTGATGTGAATCACGCTACAAAAACGTACAACCAAGCTACAATTGATGTTTTAGACTGATCAACCATAATTTAATTTGTAGCTTGATTCTGTTTGCACTGTGTTTACTGATTGCTTTTTTGTTATTTATTTATTTATCTTTTGCTTTAGTTAGTTTTTACTTAATGTTCAATTGCGAGTTTGAGATAAGCACTTACCTACTAACTTACTTACTAACCTACTTAACTTACATACTAATAGTAGGTAAGTGGTTATCAGTTGTGCTTTATTTGGTCAAAATTATGAAAATATGTTATAGGAAAATAAATTTCATACTGTATAAAATGATTTTTGAAGTATTCAAATGTTTCCAAACGTGTTTATAAATATCGCCGAAAAGAGACGACCTTTCGCGGACTCATCCAAATAAATGCAATAAATCCGAACAGTGCGTCCAAAGGATTACAATATCGTTCACATAAATCCTTGCAGGCTGAACAGATGTTTGTTGTCCATGCTTTGTGCAGTCTAAGCAGTTTTCTGCAGCAATAAAACTGATATTAGGTTTGATGGTTCACATGAAAGAAGATGGATATTCAATAAATCGCTGCTACTCAATATTCTGAGACGCATAAAGCAACCGGTTCAGCGATTTATGAATATATCCTAGGAACATTCTGCACTCCTATAACAATAAAACGGCCCAACAATCGTAACGTCGCGTTCACATCCGGTGACAGAGCAGACGGAGGGGGAAACTGTACTCTCTTATAACAAAAAATTATTGTACAAATAGAACAATCACTGACTGTGATTAGAATAGTCACCTCCTTAATTCATATAAGGATTAATTCTGTGGTTAACTGATACTCCCAATATATGACTGGGACTGTGGCGACGTCCTGTAATACAGCTACTGGATGCGATATTCTCTGATGAGGATTAACGTCCGCACTAGTGAATACTAGTTAATCCATAAAGATCATCCTCATAATTAGACCAATTCGTATATGTGAAGTCGAAATTGTGGTTCGGATCCCACGTTAAACTGTAGGTCCCTAGATACCATTTGCTGTTGGGCTTAATTAACAGTCCTGTCTAAGGAGGATGTCGGCCTTAGTCAGTAACAAGACTTCAAGATCGCGCCACAATCATCCTACACTCATCTCTCATTCATATTCAGGTTAAAATACCCACTATGCGAGGTCCCTGTCTCAAGATAGTGATATACAAAGTGAACAAACATAACATGGTGTGAAAGGCAAAGAACTGTTAATTGTTTTTTTTTTTTTTTTTTTTACAAAAGCTTTATAGTCTACGACACATCCGTAGATTAGCGGCTGCCGTCTTGTACTTCCAATCAAGAGTTAACAGACTGGAAAGCGCTTGTTACTACAAGTATAGATTTGGAATGCTTTTCGAAAACCCCTTAGAAAATTATTAATAATGGCAATTGCCAATAACACCATTTTTTATGACTACGTGTTGTATACGGTAAGGTCTAAATTAAATATACCTTATTGTCCACCATGGTTTCGAACACCGAAGAGTTTTAGCGAATTTCCCATAGGGAATAAGCTATTACCGTAGGTTTCATGGTAAGACCTAAGCCCGGGACCATGTTACTTTTTCGTTTTAAGGTGCCCAGAGACCAAAAATAATAGTCATTAAAATTTATATATATATATATATATATATATACAGGGTGTTCAGAAAAAACGTTTCAGGAATTCAGGAGGTTATTGCCCACATCAAAATAAGCAAAAAAATTCCTATAAACATATGTCCTAAAATGCTTCGTTAACCCGCTAGCCGCCATTTTGTTTTTTACACAAAATAATTTTTATTTCCGTAATGGATTATCGTATTAAGTTAATATTTGGCATGAACCATCATTATAGCAATACCCATTTTCAAGAAAAAAGTTATTTTTTCTAATGTGTATTTTCAAAATGGCAGCCATTTTAAAATTTTAAACTAAAATATCTCAAAACCGGTAAATTTTATAAAAATTTTACTAGACACAACAAAGTTGACAAATTTAATTATCTAACCAATGGTACCAAGTTTGTAAGGATCTGACAACAAATAAAGGAGTTATTGAGATTTTTATGCATAAAAACATTGATTTTGCATTGTAATTAATGCAAATTAAGGTAATTTTAATTGGAAAATCTCAATAACTCAGTTATTTGTTGTCAGATCCTTACGAACTTGGTACCATTGGTTAGATAATTAAATTTGTCAACTTTTTTGTGTCTGGTAAAATTTTTATAAAATTTACCGGTTTTGAGATATTTTCGTTTAAAATTTTAAAATGGCCGCCATTTTGAAAATACACATTAGAAAAAAATAACTTTTTTCTTGAAAATGGGTATTGCTATGATGAAGGTTCATGCCAAATATTAACTTAATACGATGATCCATTAAGGAAATAAAAAATATTTAGTGTAAAAAACAAAATGGCGGCTAGCAGGTTAACGAAGCATTTTAGGACATATGTTTATAGGATTTTTTTTACTAATTTTGATGTGGACAATAACCTCCTGAATTCCTGAAACGTTTTTTCCGAACACCCTGTATATATATATATATATATATATATATATATAAATTTTATATATATATAAATTTTATATATATATGTATATATTTATATATGTATGTGTCCCTAGGCACGATAACTCTCGTAAAAACGGTCCGATCGACACCAAATTTGGTAGAGATGTGTAATCCTACGTTTATTCGGACGAGTTCGTAAACCAGACATATCGACCTACCGGAAGGGGTAGTTTTGGGGGGTTTTGTACCCCAAAAATGGGTTTTTTGCATTTTTCATGTGTAATTTTAAAATTTTTTTAATTTTTACTTGGACCATTGGATTAAGCTAAAAAAAACACACTATTTAGTATCTTGAAGCTTTACTCTATCTCCATTGGTTACCGAGATATTAAAAAGTCTAAAGACAGTACATTGTATTTTGAGGCTCCAATGTTAATCTTATGGAGAATAAGGATGTGTTAATATTTCACTTATTAAGCAATATTTTTGGATGAAACTTGGTTTCCAGCTTCATTTGGTTGAGATTCATCCATTTATGGTAAAAAATCTTGGTTTTTATGCTTATCATGGCAGCAAACCTGCATACTCTTTTCCCATGTTAATTATATGGAGAATAGGAAAACTCCTTTAGCAATGGATAGATATTAATGAAACATAGTATATGGCTTCATATGGTCGAAATAAATTTTTTTTATGCTAAAAACCTACTTTTAGTGTTCCCCATGGCAGCATACCTGCATACTCTTTCCCTATATTTATCATAAGGAGAATAGACATTTATTTCCCTATTTTTATGAGCATGTGATGATATTTGATTTAAGGGTTTATTTGGTCAAAATTAATATTACTAATTTGGAAATTCGCTGAGTACGCAGGTCTGCTGCGACGGGGGGTATTTTAGGCAGACTATCACAACTTCAAGTCACTTTAACACATAATTCATGTTGAAAAATTCTTCAATCTCAAGGGTAAAGCCTTACATTAATATTGTTTTAATCAAAGCTATAAATTATTGACTATTTCATTAAAAACAACAAAGTATTCTCAATTTCTTCATTCGTAGATGGACTCGGTTTCGGTTTAATCTCATAAAACGCTCTATATTGCCGAAAAACTACAAAAGGGCTGCAAAACGCTACTTTCTGCATTCAAATTATGTTTCTAAATCCACTTATTGGTTTGATGAAAAATAAAATGCAAACACAATTAGTAAACAACTGATGTTTACATTTTTATTTTTTTAATTGATTGCAAAACTTTATTTTATAAGTTTAAAATTAAGAACAAATCATTTTTCATAGATTGTATAAGTTAGTTTAACACTTAAGGTAAGGCGTGCCCCTTTGTGTAGGCCTATATTTTAATTACATCCAAATATACTGGATGCTGTTATCGGAAACTACATTTAATATTGGTTTTACTTTACCTGATGAATGGCAAAGTTTGCATTATATGGTTGATTAGCTGCACTGAATACAATCTTGAGTAACGATGGCATAAGAAAACTCCGAGCATAAACTTAAATGTTGAGAAAGTTTAGATTAAAACCTTTCAAAAAGCAGCTATGTAATTTGGGCTACTGTACTTCCACCTAAATAAAGTAAATTATTTCAACTCTACCCTGCAATATTTTTATGACACTTTGTTATGTTAAGGATTTCTGTAACTTGACAATACAAAAAAAGTTTACAACGTGTGATTAAATTTAAAACGTGGTTAAATTTAAACGTTATGATGGGAAGGGTTTTTGTATCACAACAAGCATATCAACCCTTTAAATTTTTTGATTTATTTTTACCCTTAAGTAACTCATATCAATTGTTCAAATAAAGTTTAGATCATAATTTTTAACATCAGCGAGAATTTGTTTCATTTTTTTAAATAAGGAAAGGGTGATCAGTAAAAACCTTCGGAAATTAGATAAGACCGAGGAATTGATCATTCTTTAAAAACTCAGGCGGGTGTAATTGCCGAGTAAAATAAGAGAGTCAGATATAAACAATTTTACCTCCCAAAACAAATATGTTTCTAACAGTTATGAAAAAAAAAACACATATTCAACTGTTTTCATACAAAAACTTCATTTTCATAAGTTAGGCTAATTTTTAAAAAAATTTCTAGTTCCTCCGTAAGCATAATTAATTTTATATTGTATAAGCTGGCTTTAAATAGATCATATCACTTGTTTCCTCATTTCACTTGTTTGGCAGAAAATTTTCTTTTAATGATCGTAAAACTGTAATAAACATCAAGGATGGACAGACAGAGATTTAGGTACCATACATCGCATTGTCGTATTCGTGGATAATGTAGTTGTAGGTCAGTAAGCAGAGTTAAAGTAAGGGAAACACAGACGTTTTATAGGTCAGTAATTAAAAAAAGCCAAAATACACAAGTACAACAGAACAGAGAGGCAAGTATTATGAATTTTGAAATTAATAATTGTATATCATATAGTACAGGAACTAAAATGACTAAATGAAAAATTCTTTTAAAAAAATCATTCTTTTAAGAAACGAGTTTTTTCGACAGTATTATATCCGTAAGGCTTAGAATAATACATGCTATATTGTATATTAAGTTCAAACGTTCAAACTATTCACGCTCAATTATTAATCGTCATGAGTATGATTATGTTAATATTATACCTATGATTATATGTTGATTGTGATGTTTTCTTTTGGTGCTTCATTAAGGACATCATACAAAACTGGCCAAAGGACGACCTTGACAAAGGAAGTCAAGAAATAAACTGTAGATCTTCAGATTTAAATTAAATTCTTGAGAACACATGTCGTTGTTCCAAAGTATAGGTATATATTTTTCTGAAATACTGTATACATCAACATACATTAACGGGCATTCAAAGGTCAGTGGAAAGTTGCATAGTGTTGGAAAAATTTTGCCTAGAAAAAAATGGTACGAGCGGAGTTTCTCAGTAAACATTTCGACATACTTAAAGTACTTTAAAGTTATACTCTTTTAAATGCGCATGACGTAAGACTTTGTTATAAGTAAATTAATTTTATGTGTAATTTATCACCGATATCACTAGTAAAACCATTGACTATATACACTAAACTATGGTATATACTTTATACAAAACCAACTCGTGAAAACTTTATGTGGAAGGGTGACAATCTGGCTAATTGTTGAAGCTGTATTTATAATTAATTGAGACCCGATAACGGTATGTACTTTACAACAGTACTACATTTACACATCATTGCATTTCATGGTAATAAAGGACAACTTTCACAGCAACATAAAATATGAGAATGAATAACTTATTTTAATTTTGAAGTTTAACGGCTATTCAAGTGCTGAATAAAAATTTGGGGATAGTTGTATTAAGTTGTAAGATGTCAGTTGCGTATGTAATAGTAACTTTATTTTGGAATGCGCAAAGAAGAAGTATAGATGTATTTTCAGTACATTTACAAAAACCATTAACGCGTTAATTTAAAATGTCATTGAAAATTTGAATGAGAAACGTGCCTTTCTTTCGAGGACAAGCATTAATTCCATTGCGGAGATTTGAGAATGTAGCAACTCATTCCACTTCTTCAATTGTCATTATTTTAGTTCACGTAAACCCCCGTTTGAAATAATTTTCACATAAATCATTAAGTGTCAACCTACCAGAAAAAATTAGAGTTTTTTATTTTTTTTATTTTGGGATGGAAATAAGTAGCCTTCACAGTCTTATGGATTTTATTACCTTAAACACATGAAAATAGTACCGTAAGGGTTCTTGGTTTGAAAGGGAAGTTAATTTATTTCTAGCGTGTTTGACAGTCATTCAAAGTTACTGGCAAGACAATTGGGGTGATTATGTACTTCAATTGTCTTTGTTTGAAGGAAACCTCTTACAAGTGTGGAAAGTTTTTCCTATGCGTCTTTTTATCAAAGCTTGAAAATGTACAACTAAACTATTGACATATATAATTATATAATTTATATATTAATAAACCATTGTGTTAATTTAATATATTAATGTTAATTTAATTCTATGTTGTAATTAAACGTCTATTGTTTATAATTATAATGTGATTCAGATCATTTTTAACACAATGAGTTTTAATTTGTATTATTTAAAAAAAAAACCTATACCATATCTTTAAATCTATCCATCTATCTATCTATCTATCTATCTATCTATCTATCTATATATCTATCTATCAATCCATCTCTCTATCTATCTATCTATCTATCTATCCATCTATCTTTCTATCTATCCATCAATCTATTCTCTCTATTCCATTTTTTTAATATAAGACTTTAGTCTTTTTTTTGTTTTTTTTTTATCACAACTCTTCCTTTATTATTAGGCCAATTTTAACGTTTGAGGTGTCAAAAAATTCGTCACAGTTCGTAGATTTTTAGTTTTGTTCGTCGTTTTTGTTTTGTGTAAATTTAATAACCTGTTTACTGTGATACTATAACAAAAGTTAGTGATTCAAACATTTTAATGCAGATTGTTACAAATATTAAAACAGCTGTTTAAACTATACAACCTTAAAAGTTTTTTTTACCTTCAGCATAAATAACAAATTTATTACAAAAACTTAATGTAAGAAGAGAAGTTTTAACCACAATGTAAATAAAATGAACCACATTATAATAAAGACTATTTATTATTTTAATCTATACTATAATTTAATTTTAAGACTAAGATTATTTTTTCAATCTTTTCTTAGAATTCTGCTATGTCATGTAAAGTTACGTGGGCAAGATAAAACTGTTATAAATAATATTATTGCAAGTTTACTATATAAGGAGTCGATTAGCTTCACAATACTGTACAGAACTTTAAAAAAACAGAGGCACTGAGTGCTGCATTACGTTGTGCAGGACTGGGGAGTCATAATGTAATGTTTATTTTTCTATGAGGTCCTGCACGTTGTACATGTGACAACTTATCTAGATCTAATGTATGTGAATATTATTCTAATTATTCTAGGAGTTTGTAGTCAAAACTAATAATACAGGCCACAATAGGCATAAGAACTACCACGGAATCATAATTTGAACCTAAAAGAAACACTCCGAATTTCGACACTCTTACAGTGGAAGTTCGAGAGTTAGTGGTCAAGATCGTTTTATCAAATACTAACAAAACGTGATTTCACTGGCACTATTATTATTGTTTAGTTTTTATATGAAATAACTAAGGAAATTATCGCCAAGCATGGTTTGATCACCCGGAAATCTGATAAATGACGCGCGTTGCGCTGCACAGGTCCATCTGGTAATCGTTATTTGCAAGTCTTCATAAAAATTTAATGTAAATATTTAAACTGGCTTGGAAGAAACAAGAAAGACTTTAACTAGACTTCAGCAGTAACTCATTAATTTTCTTAACCCGAGTCAATATTAAGTTTTTCTAAACTTTTTCAATACGAAAACTTTTCCAAGTTGTGATTCTACGATTCATTAGTTTGCAAATACAATATCTCGTAAAATCCACGATATTGGCAAGCCGATTGAAAACGGAAACTTTGTTCCATTACGTTTTGTTGATTTAGTTAGTATCGAAAGAATTATTTGTAGGTGTTTAGTGTGCTTTTAAGTACCGTATTTTTTAAAGTATTTATTTTAAATTCAATGTAAAATCAAAACTAATATACTGATATTAATTTCTTACATTCGTAAATCATTTTTTGGATGGGAATGCTCTATCTTTCCACAACATTCTCTTAGATATAGAAAATTCAATATTTACACACCTTGCCTTTTTGTCCGTACAAACATTTATTATTATTGTAAAACATTTTGAAATACTCGCAAAAATTAACATTCTGATTAAGGGTAACAAGAAACTGGTAACATTCAGTACACGTTTACAGGTCCCACTTTTTACTTTTACAAAGCTTTCCCATTTTTGTATCATTGTTTTTAAAACTTACATACTATATTAATATATTTAGAAGTGATAATTTGGTCAGATCAAGGCCAAGTACACTCCAAGCCGGAATGCTCAGGGAGATGACGTCACAGTAGTATAGTGTTCCAGCTGATCTGAAATGATGCAATTTCAATGTTATTCCCTAATAATTAGCTAGCAATCCTCTAAAATACCCAGTTTTTAACTTACTAGTATATGTGTTGCTCGAAATCGAGCAATTTATTTTAATACAATACAAATGTTCTTTTAGCTCTAGATCAATGACATCCAACCAATCCAATATTGTGAGTATCTGTGTTCACCAAAACAACACGTATTTACAGCTGATTATTAACACATGTTTAAAATGCTTTATTCAATCCCAATGTAATTTAAATGGGAAATTTTTAGATTTCAATGATGGATAGCGCCTATATTTTCAGTCCGATTCTCAGCAGTTTTTGGCGGAAACACCTACAGACCAAGCCCTATCGAACGACACCAAAAACTTGAAAATCGGTTGAAAACTGTAGGAGGAGTTCTCAGGACAAAAAAACCCTTAGCGTATTAAATAAGTATAGATTTCTCGAATGTCAAGTAATTAACCCGCTTTTGGCTAAACCGATCAGCTGGAACACTACTACTGTGATGCCATCTTTCCAAGTATTCCGACCTGGTGTTTAGTTGGCCGATAGATACAAATAAAACATCTGTATCCGGATCGCTGACACCGTGCTTCGAAATCGATCCTATACCCCCACCACTATAGTCGGGAGCAATAGAACAGGCGTGTCAAGGTCAAATCTTTTAATAAGCCAGCTGATTTTTGCTCATTTAACTACATGTTAATTAGCTTGACCTTCACCCGCCTGTTCTATTGTCCCCGACTATAGTAGGGGTTAATTTGGTAAGTAATAGAAGGTAAACAAACAAGAATGCAGTGGATCCAACAATAAAAATGATGCCAGCTGACATAAGGCCCGGCATAGCGGAGGCAGTAACCCCTACTAGTGATGGGGCAAACCGGTTTGTTTTTGCACTATTTCGCCATCTCAGATAGCGATCCAGATGTTTTGTTTATATCTATGAGTTGGCTTTGGTCAGATCGGGGCTAAGAAAACTAACGGGCCTGCATGATTCCCCCCCCCCACAAGTCACGTGACTGAATGCGGCCAATCTGCAGCGCAAGTTTCCATATGATAAAATTGTGAAACCGAGACACCCCTTACTCCTTTCCCATCTCTTAAATATTAGATCATAGGTTATCCAAAAAGACCTATAAATTGTAATTTAGATCAAATAAGTAACCAAGTATTAAATTTATTTGTTTTTTTATCAAATTATTTTGACTCGGCAGGCAATCTAAACCAAATCTAAATCCTAAATCCAATCTAAATCCTGTGGTCTCCACCCACAGGATGTTCCCAGGGTACTCAACCAATTTGTCAAGCTTGCATCAAACCCTTTTAATTTAGTCCTCTGTTAATACCCTAGTAGCACATATTGTTGGGCCAGCAATGGATTATGGTCGGGATGGTAAGGAAATACTCGGTTGGCATTTTCGTGGTTCGCCCAACGAATATGTAGGGTAATTCTAGCCAAAAATTCCAACCAAATTCAACGTTGGGCTATTGTTAAAAAATCCTACATATGGAATAGTTCCAATGAGGTCGGCAATGTCGCGGCTGGGCCAACGAACTGCTTTTTGGGTGGTTATCATCAGCAATTCCAGCCTAAGCCAATGTTGGGCCATCAACCGTTATCGATGGTAAATCCTACCGTTGTCTACACATGTACACTTGTACAATGTAAAAACAACGTTATTTTCACATAAAAATGCCAAAAAAGTAAAAGTAAACGTTTCGGAAACATTTTTAACACTAAAAGTTTATAAAATGTAAAAATGATATAATTGTGGAATTCATAACGTTGTTTTCACACGTTTTGTTCACGATAATTTTACATTTTACTTCTTATAATTAATTTCTATAATCTAATGCGCTACAATGATGGGGTTACACAGAAATTACTGAATAGAACTTAAAATCTAAGATTTGTACTTTTAATAAAACTAGTATACGTGTTGCTCGAAATCGAGCAATTTATTTTCATACAATGCAAATGCTACATTTAGTTCTAAATCAATGACATACGACCAATCCAATATTGTGAATCTCTTTAATCACCAAAACTACACGTATTTACAGCTGATTATTAACAGATGTTTAAAATGCTTTATTTAATCCCAATGTTATTTAAATGGGAAATTTTGAGATTTCAATTGTGGATAGCGCCTTTATTTTCATTCCGATTTTTATCAGTTTTTGGCGGAAACAACTACAGGCCAAGCCCTATCCAACGACACCAAAAACTTGAAAATCGGTTGAAAATTGTAAGAGGAGTTCTCAGGACAAAAAAAACCCTTAGCGTATTAAATAAAAGTATAGATAATGAAAGTTACACTAATAACAGTTTTTACTTTAAAATGAAGAAAAACGTAAAAGTAAAATTCTTGTGCAACTAAAAACGTTATTTTCACATTTTATGTTAACCGATTTTTATATTTACTAGTATACGTGTTGCTCGAAATCGAGCAATTTATTTTAATACAGTAAAAATGTTACTTTAGCTCTAAATCAATGACATCCGACCAATCCAATATTGTGAATATCTGAAATTACCAAAAACTACACGTATTTACAGCTGATTATTAACATATGTTTAAAATGCTTTATTCAATCCCAATGTTTTTTAAATGGGAAATTTTTAGATTTCAATGGTGGATGAGCCTTTATTTTCAGTCCGATGCTCATCAGTTTTTGGTGAAAACAACTACAGACCAAGCTCTATCCAACGACACCAAAAACTTGAAAATCGGTTGAAAATTGTATAGGAGGAGTTCTCAAGACAAAAAAACCCTTAGCGTTAAATAAGTATAGATTTATAAGTTAAATAGATATAAATTTGCATTGAATAAAACCTATCATAAACTAATGTATTAACTTATCAAGTGTATTTAATATTCATTCAATTTAAAAATATATAAAAAGCAAATTACATTAAGTTATTTACAACCATTTACAATCACCTGAAAATGGACAGTTTGTAGTAATTTTGTCAACGTTCTTACGCTTACTTCAAAATTTTCAAGTGCACAAGTGAAGGCCGACTGGCCGGGTTTTCAATGTATATAATTATATCCAGTTCTAGTACAGTTCCCGTGGCTCAAGAGGTTAATTAAGGCATTGAGTGAAAGGTTGCTGGTTCAAATCCTCTCATAAGTCACATATTTTTGCTCGATTTTATTTACATTTTAATTCTACTATTTAGAAAAAATGCATTCATTTAAACAGTTTGTTGTAAAACATATGGTTGGGTATAAGTTGGATATTTGTTGGTTGTTTGGTTAATCCTATAATGGGCCAACCTAGCGCTTTTTTGTACTCCCTACCGTTGTCCAACCATATTCGGCGAGCATTTTCCAACGTTGGGCCAACCATTTGTGCTACTAGGGTAACTAATTTGTCCCATTAAAAATCACAGCAAAATCCCGTCCCCCAACCGCCCCACCACACGGCTAGCCTCCAATGCGTCATGACATCCGACAGTGGAGCTCCGGCAAAGCACACGCCTCAAAATTACACCTATCAGTCGCCCCCTCAAAGCTCCTCCCATGACCGTCGTCCATGATGAAAATCTTCCCTAAACAGGGTCTACTGGTCTTACGACGAAACTTTTCCGCCCTACAAGACCCATTTTTTTATATTTTTTATTTTTATTAGTTTGAAATTTTTGATCCGCTGCCCATTGGGCCTCTCTTCCCCACACCTCCTCCAAGAGAAAGAAAGTCTGAACCCTTCATATGCCTCATCCCTGCTGCTTTCCGATGGCACGGCAATTAAGTCGGCAAAGCCGAATCCTTCCTCCCATCTTTCCGCACTTTTCATCCCCTGCCTCCCCCGACTGACCTCAAGATCAGTGCCGACACTATTAATTACTTATAGAGAATTTAATTTTAATACTTAGGAGAAAATTCAAACATCATCAGTGCTGTATGAGTAGTTGCCTCATTCACTATAAAAAGATAATAAGTTTAGTATCCATAGTCAATGTCTTATGTTTGTCGTAACAACACTTGTTGTCTTTGAGATTATTTAGTCCTCTATGGATCCAATATTAACCTTCAATTATTATTGTACTATTTTTATTGAACAATAACAATAATTAAATTAATATATCTTTGAATGGAATGTTTTTTGAATGATGAGTACTATTTGTATACTTTTATTTTACAAACAAACATTAGCCTAAGGTTTTGTTTCGGGTTCAGTAATTATGTTATAGCAAAATTTGTGTGTGTGAAAAATATATGAATCTTTTAGCTTCTGTACAGTAACAATAATTTTAACAGAGTGCCTTTATTGTTATTTTCTTAACTAGCGCACCGACTTCTTAACAATGGATCCATCAGAGTTTGGTGAACTGTGCCGGATTTGTGGTTCCAAAACAAGTGTCTTGATGGGTTTACACATATTTGAAAGAGAAGGAGATATGAGACAAATTTATAAAAAAATAACAGAATGTTTACCAATCAAGGTAAGGTTTAATTTAGTGTCTTGAGGGCTTAGGAGACACCCCCCAGGCTTGGCATAAGTTAGGCCTAATTTTAATCTGACCTAGTGTCTTATAACCTTGAGGTTTTTAGCTTTAATTTTAGGCCATGGTTTAACATTATTGGCCTAGTATGGACTACAAAGACAATGTTACAATCAAAGGGTTTGTTATCGTAGGCCCTACCTTAAAAGTATACACTGGGACTGGGGGTGTTTGAGTAAAGCCCGGTTTACACTATGTAGCAGAGCTACATATAGCACAGCTATATAGCTCTGCTACAAGTTCAAAAAGTGACACTTCAGATCGGCTATATAGCAAATTTAAGCCATTTTTCTCCGCTATATAGCAGAAAACATGCTATCCAAAAGTTTCGGTAAACATCAAAGGGAAACTGAGCTAGGCCTATATCTAGCTCTGCTACATGTAGCTGACGGGTGGAGCTATATAGCCTATAGCTCATTTGTTATATAGCTCTCCAGCTATATAGTGTAAACCGGCCTTAAAATATTTC
Organism: Neoaliturus tenellus; assembly: GCA_030545055.2. Taxonomy (NCBI): domain Eukaryota; kingdom Metazoa; phylum Arthropoda; class Insecta; order Hemiptera; family Cicadellidae; genus Neoaliturus; species Neoaliturus tenellus. The sequence goes on along the minus strand of CM061533.1, from coordinate 250,131,603 downwards.
CTGAATATACAACTTTCAATAAACTAGACTAGACAAGCCTACCTAAAGACCAGACCTAGGCTTACTTTTCCTCAGAACAATTAAGTTAGGGTTGGATCAAGAAATCTAGAATGAGAAGGAGGTAGGTGACATCAACAAAAACAGTAACAAAATCGATGACGTCAAAGGTGCAGCACTTAAAATATTGAAATGAAAATCTTTTATTGCCATTAGTCATTTTCAACAATGAAATAGGCTAGGGCCTACGTCAATTTTGTTTACAGTAAAATTGCACATGTAAATGACTTAAACTAACAATATATAGAGATAAAAAGACAATTTGTACAAAACAGATTAAATGAATATTTATAACAAAAGTAACAGACAAAAACAACGAGAAAATATATATAGTGAAAGGTAACATGTAAACAATGGTATGTTAAAAAGAGAAACTTTGACCAATGCAAAAGTCTTCAGGTTTAAGCATTAAAAATTCTTCAAGACAATAAATTACCTTTTTGGTCAAAAAGTCTGATATAAGTTACATTTCTTTAAACAATTTAAGTTAAAGCAAACCAATCATGTGTCTAAGATAACAAGACTTCAAAGGTGCAGGAGATGGGTACAGTTTCATATAGCGCCTACACTTCGAATGAAAATATCGATCGATATATCGCATCTGATCAATCAATGCGATTGTTATATCGCATCGGATCGATCAATAAGATTGATATATTGCATCGGGTCAAAATTTCTATGTATGTATAGGCTATATCTAATCATATAAAAGTACCTTTGTTTACACATAAAAATTTAAAATTTGTTGTGTTGTTGCTAAAAAGTACAATTGTTAAAATGTTGATCAAAATCTAAACCTAAATCCCTTAAAAAGCGTATTAGTCAATGTAAGTTATGTAATGGCTGATTTTTCTTTTTTAACATAAAAACTAAACATTATCACTACTATATCTATTTTCATTTTCATCCCCTCACCAGTGCACCACACTGCTCACTAGCCTACATAATTTTCTTTGGTACCGTACGGTATCAGTTCATTATGTTGTAAAAACCTATCACATTGCTCATATCTATGAAACAACTATCTATTATAAACTTTTTATTTTAGATACGTTACTGTAATAGAAAGTTCTCTGAAACTCATTAGGCTAATCAAAATAAAGAAACTATCAATCCTGAATATAAAATCACTTAGTAAAATCTTGGTTTAAATGTCAAATAAGTTAAATAAATATAAAAAATTCACAAAAAACATAGGTTAAAACATTTCATCCGATGCGATATATCAATCAATATTTTCATTCGGTAGAAATGTAGGCGCTAAGCTATATGAAACTGTACCCAAAGCAACTTACTGGTAAGTAGTTTTGATTTTATTTTAATTAGGCCTAGGCCTACGATAAATCAAACCTCAATAATTCAAAGTCCATGATAAATTGAATTTTTTTATTCCCCTTGAACTTTCCTATCTTTGGCATTTTAATTTTACCTATACAATTCGGATTTTTCACAACAAACACCTTGTTTATATTGAAGTTTGATTTTTTTCTGTTACAAAAGTACCTCTTTAGATCAAAGTTTTAGCCCCATAACCTCTATAATCTGAAGTCGTGCAACTGCCGCACATATACTAGTCAAAGTATTGGCAAGAAACCCTCTATTAAATGAAGTTGTATGAAATTAGTTATGATTCAAAACATCGATAGGCTACTGTATTTTACTGTGTCGTGTTTCGATAGGAGATTTCAATCCTTTATTCTGTCCAATTTCCGCTCCACAGAATCTCTTTATTCTGTGAGTAAAAGTAAAATCCACACATTCTTAGTGATAAGAGAACGGGAGCCCGTTCTAATAATAGACAGGTAGTAGCCGCAGGGACGTATTTAAGTATTTGCCGCCTCTAGGCAGCGAAGTTTTCCGCCGCCCCCCCCCCCCCCAAACTTGTCAGTACACTCCCCGTCCTCACATGAAGTGTCAGCTGATTTTGTAGAAAAGTAATAAGTAATTGCATTCTGAAATGCATCAACAAATATACTACATTTTGAGCATTTTTTAAGAGTGTATTTGCTGCGCCGTTTTCATTCAAAAAGTGAGTCTCATTTTGGATACATGATGGAATACGCAACATTTTTGTAACCAATCAGAAGTCATAATCGCGTTTTACAGCGCGAAAACGGTACATGAAAACGTCCATATACAAGGGCTCTTAACTCTTAACTATTGTTATTTAACATTAAATACACTGGATAGACGTGTGAAGATAAGATGTCTTTCAAAAATAAAATATTTGTATTTACAAAACGGGTTTATTTACAAGAAACTAAATGAATAAAAACGAAAAAAGTAAGTACTTTCACTTAAAATAATAATATGAAATGTGGTTTAGTTGGAGTTACTTCACACTTTTTTCCTTAATTTTAATCTAGCAAATGAATCAATAACTGTAGTTAAGTCCATTGAGTATTGCTGTAAATTCATACTTGGAGACGACCATTTAAATTAAACACTTTAACTCACAATTATGCATTACAAGTTGGTATAAAACACAATTGAAGTATAGGCTACCTACTACACACCACAATGTTTACATTGGCATTGGCGCCTGACTGTCACTGCCAACGAAGTAAGCATAGGAAAGTGGCGTACTAGGTAAACACGGGAAGGTGGAGCGAAAGCCCACGCCCGCGACCGCGAGCACAGAAAAAGGAAACGATTTTGTTTTCTTTTTCTGTGCAGCGAGCAACGACGCGACATTACGTTCGCCAGACCAACAGGAAAAGGGCGGCACGGAAAACTCAGTACAGCAGCGTAGTGAATAAATGATTGACTTTAGTTTGATAGTTTTTAAGGCTCCGGTCTACCTGAGCACGAACGACGCGACGTTACCGAATGCCGCCTCGCGGCCGTATAGCGCTAGGCGAGTTTGATGGCTGCTGAGGTTTACGGGAATCGTGTTTTAAAATTAACTTATTATGATAGAGATTGACTCTTAACTTTTTTCTAAAAGCATAAAGACGGATCTCGTCTTCTCTGGTTTTAGAATTTTTTAATCAAATTTCTAAATTCAGATATAACTATCTAAAATCACCTGTTTTTCTAGATTTTTTACTGGAGTTTTCTATTAATTTTAATGAAACTACCAAAGTGAGATTATATAAGTGTAACAAAGGAAATTTAGCTCCGTACTTCTTCTTTAATGGACACCTTAGTTATAGCTATATGCTGCATTTAGCAGAAGATAACAGGATTAAAACAAAACTCTTGCATTTGCATCGAGAAAAACAGTTGATTTTAGGCGGTTAGTTACTCTATAACAGAAATTTGAAATTTCATTCAAAAATTCTAAAACCAGAGAACACGAGATCCTTCTTCCTACTTTTAGAAAAAGTTAAGAGTCGGTCTTTATCTTAATGATTTAATTTTATAACATGATTCCCGTAAACCTCTGCATCCATACAACTCGCCTAGCGCTATGCCGCGGCCGCGAGGCGGCATTCGAGCTCACGTAGACCGAAGCCTTAACGTTAAGATGCTCTTGAATAATTTTATACTTAATGAAAGTATTTAAAATAGCCGAATCGTCGTTCTAAAAATTATTTGCTAAACATTTTTTATTACTAAAGAAGGCATGCAACATACTTTTAAATTACATTTAAAGACTAAAACTCCAATTTTTTTATTATTTCTTCCCCAAATTTTGCCGCCCCCTAAAATTTGCCGCCCTAGGCGCGCGCCTAGTCTGCCTATTCGGAAATATATCCCTGAGTAGCCGAGGGGTAAAATACTCCAGCAGACCTGCGTACCCAGTGAATTTCCAAATTAGGCCTAAGCTTAGTAATATTAATTTTCACTAGATGAACCTGTAAACAAAATTTCATTACATGCTCATAAATAGGGAAATAAATGTCTTTTATCCTTATGTTAATATATATAGGGAAAGAGTAATTCATCGGTATGCAGGTATGCTGCCATGGAGAACACTAAAACTAGATTTTAAGCATAAAAAAATTATTTGGACCATATGAAGCCATAGGGCCTATATTAAGTTTCATCAATATGTGTCCTTAAATAAAAGAGTTTGTCTATTTTCCATATGATTAACGTGGGAAAAGGGTATGCAGGTTTGCTGCCATGATAAAAGTATAAAAACCAAGATTTTGTAACATAAATGGTTGAATCTCTACAAAATGAAGCTAAATACCAAGTTTCATCCAAAATTTTGGTTAATAAGTGAAATATTAACACATCCTTATTCTCCTTAAGATTCACAGATTCAAAACTTTTATTTGCCCATTCAGTATGAGTTCAATACAATAGGCTATGTTAAGGTTTTCTTACATGCTAATCAGTCCAAATAAATAATAAATAAAATGCTTCGGTCAACAATTCCACACTTCAAAACCATGCAGGAGAAAAATTAAATTGCTACATACCTTCATTGGCCTACATGAAGCATTAGGCTACATGTTTAAATGTTTTTCAGCCATCATTTCAACAATTGTCACTGCAAATCCACACAGCAAACCATGCATTGATAAAGCAATTTACAGACATACCTTATACCACTAAAATCTTATCCAAAGCAGGCTATAATGGTTAGCAAACCATATGCCTCAATGAATCAAAAAACTCATCTAAGGAGTAGAACGGGTTTTGACAAAAGCCAATTCTTCACAACAATTTTGAAATTTGAGAGGTCCAGAGACCGTCAGGCAAGCTATTGAAAAATCTAACACCACATGGAAACATGGAAGCATTTTTGTGTTTTACTGAGTCTGTTGCTACTTAAATGTACCTTGTTACAATTTCTTGTGTTGTGTGTATGCACATGTTTGTTCAAGATGAGTTCTTGCTCTCTGGTAGGGTTACCATACGTCCTCTTTTCCCCGGACATGTCCTCTTTTTAGAACATAAAAAAACGTCCGGGCGGATTTTTGAGAATCATTCCATTTGTCCGGCTTTTTGGAAGCAGTAAAATGAATAGCTGTTTAAGTTTTTTACCAACCACTAGGAAGATTTTATTATTCCCCCAGATTGTAGGCCTAATCAAATTGTAATTTGTATTGTTTAAAATGTCAAATCTATTGTTAAAAGTAATACCAGATTTAATTTACTTTTACTCTAATGACACAATTTGTAGGACATTCCTTTTAGTTAGACGTCACTGACAGATTACGCGAAGTGGCCGGGTTGTATTGGGTGAGAAAGTAAGGTTATGTATGTTTTAGCAGATATGTGATCGGCATTCCATTCATACAGGCTTCAGTTTGATTAATACGACCTTTCTTTTTTTACATGATTAGTTGTTTGTGTCTGAGAGTAGTCTTTTTAAGTCACTGATTGTGAAAGTGACTGACCTCGTCTTTGAAACTAAATTTCATTTAAGGTGAATCTTGAAAGAACTAATCTCCATGGACGTAATTAAAAAGGTTAACATTTTTATTTTTCATCCAATTAATATCAATTTACTCGCATATAGCATTAACAATGTAATAAATTAGCCTATGTGCTCTTGACAATTTACACTTTTCTCATTTATGTTTTTTTGGCAGTTCTTAAAGAAGTATACTGTATAAAATATAACCAACAAAATGTAACCTATAATTTTTAGGGCTTAAACCATCTTATTATTTTCCCAAATATTGAATTGCATTTAAAAAAAAATTTGCACCTTATTTAGTATTTTTTGAGAAAAAGTGTATTACCGGTATTTTGAAAAAAGTTAAAATAGTCTATTAATTTTAATTTTAAACATTTGTTTGTTCCTCACTCTGTGATATTTATATGGGGGGGGGGCAGAAATTAAGATTTTTATGACTTATTATAATCCGACTCGCGATGAGTACTTGGGTGTCCTCTTTTTCATCCCGGAGGGTATGGTAACCCTACTCTCTGGTCTTAATAGCTACTAGACACTGAAAAATGTATACATTAACCACTGTCATGATCTGTGACTCTACCAACAAAGGCTTACAATGAGCAAGATAATGTGTACCCGAATAGCTCTTTTCTGCAATAACAGAACCCTCTGAGCATGAGGGGAGTGGAATGCATGCTAAATGGGTACAGCGCCAAATGGGTACAAGCGACAAATCAGTGCTAAATGGGTACAGCTTGGGGTGACAGGTGTTTAATGACCGTTTTATGAGTGTTTGATGCGAAGGCCATATACAGAGGGAGTGCTGAATCGGTACACTACCTGCCTCGGCAGGGGCAGCGCGGCGGCGGTAGCGGCCAGCCTCGACAGGGGCGACCCTGCGGCGGCTTACCATCCAGACATTAGAGTACAATACTTCTAGTGTTTATGTGGCATAATAATCTCTTAACATTCATACAAAGTCATTTTGCGAGTTCTGCAACATTTTTGTTAGATATTATAGTTATCTTCATACCACTTCCTTTACAGTCTTCTTCCATTTACTTTATTCTAGTGATAAAATTTTTTTAAGAAGACGTATCTGACACGGTTTCCCACCCGCCCCGCGTGTTGAAACACTCTGGTTATCTCAACAGAGAGATACAGCGCTACACCACGGTCCGGCTAGGATACACAGTGTAGAACATCTACCACGGAGTTCGTAAAAAAGAAATATATAAATATTAATACTGTATATATATGTTAAGTTTGTTATTTTTTTATTTCAAGTCAAATCGTAGGTTGTGTTTTAAAAGCACACCCTGTGTTAGGCCTACTTTCTCTCTCTTATTCAGACTAGCCGACCCTTTGTTACTTTAGTTATTTGAAACATTACTTAAGGTCCAGTGTCTTTTTATCTGACCATTAATTACCTAAATGAGAAGTATTTTTGTATACTCTATTTAAAACAACAGGAACTTTTTTATTTAATTACGTTGTAGCGAACTATGTTGTGGCTTTAAAATGTTATGATAAAAACATAAAAATGAAATTGAGTGTAAATCGAATCTCAGCGGTCAGGCAATGTTTCTTTGCAGTTAAAATAGAATATTTTGTATAGATTGAGTGGTTTACTGGTATGCTTCAGCTTGAACCTTAGTTAAGGCGCGATGTATTCAGGTGTAGCGCTCCCTTAAAACAAATATTTATTTAAGTTAAGATTAATATTTTGCAGAACTCGCAAAATGACATTGTATGAATGTAAGGAGATTATTAGGTCACATAAACACTAGAAGTACTGTATTCTAATGTGTGGGTGGTAAGCCGCCGCCGCGCCGCACCTGATGTCGAGGCCGGCCGCTGCCGCCACCGCCGCGCCGCCCCTGCCGAGGCATGTAGTGTACCGATTCAGCACTTCCTCTGTTTATGGCCTTCGCATCAAACCCTCGTCAAACGGTCATTAAACACCTGTTACCCCAAGCTGTACCCATTTAGCACTGATTTGACGCTTGTACCCATTTAGCACGACACCGGGGAGTGCCCCCAAAAACATGTCCCATACAGTACATGTGACAGAAAAAATGAGTTAAATGCCAGCTTAACAAAGTCACTGGGCAATTCATTCGTTAATCTCCTGAGCAGATAGACCCAGTTGCATTTGTTCACTGGGATAAAGATCAGGTCAAATGAATCAGCTGGCTTTAGGAGTAACAAAACCGTAGCTTATTAGTTATAACCTGTGCTTCACCACGGAAGTTTAAGTAATGACTAGATTGACATTTGTGAAAGTAAGTTTTAAAAGATATAAATATCTTTTAAAATGAATATTAAACTTGTATTCAACTAACTTAACTCTATAAAAAGCTTTACGGTACCTTAAGAATATTTTAATAGATTAGTTTTACTCTGCAAAATAGCCACATTTTTAATTGTATAGTTTTTTATTTCAGGTTTATACAACAGATAAACTACCAAAAATGGTTTGTGAAGAGTGTGTCTATAAGTTGGATCTTTTATATGAATTTAGAGAAAAAAGTATGAAAACCGAATTGGAACTAAATAACATACTCAAAGAGTTGGAATACGTCCCAGTTATAGAGCCAATGTCTATGTCGGTTCCAATACAGGTTAGTGGGTCAATGTTGTTTGTTATAAAAAATGTAATAGGACAACAACGGTATTGGTCCTACCTCCACATAAGCTTAAGCATATATATAAACTCATCCATAAAGCATAAACTTGGTGTTCAGAAATGTCAACTGTATCATGTTCAAGTTGTTATGAACTGCACAACTGAGTTAAACCTAACTTGTTGTTAGTTAGAATGGCTACATTTTTGGGGGGTTGAGGAAAAAATAAATATTGTAATTTTCTAATATTTCCATTTTTTTCTTAAAAATACAGTAGTCCAAGGTCCAAAACTTGACAATAAATTTATTTACAATTTATTAATTTACAACTATTAATTATTTATTAATTTACACTTGTAAATTTATTTACAATGTAGAAAGAAATCAAAAAATTTAACTAGCTTATGACTTATGAAGTGATGGTTACATTTCTAATACACATAAACTTATGTCCTTCCTTTTTACTGCTTTGAATGGTATTGTCAAATGTATTTTTATTACAATTAATATTTCAATTAAAGGCTACTTTGTTCCTTAAATTGGAATTTTTGTAAGCCTAGGCCTTCTTCTCTGCAAGGAAAATCAGTTGGACTTTTCAATAAAACCAAATCAAATTAAATTTTTTATTGCCACAAAACATTTTCAACACTTCATCACAGTTGGGAAAGTAGGTGACATTGTCAATCTAATCAAATTAAACCAACTTAAAGCTAAAACATTTATGGTCAACCATTAATAATATCATCTTTAAAATGCTCAACAATACTGTAATAAGAAACAATAAAACTAAATAAGTTAGCCTATCTCTCAATCTAACAGGAAGTTGTTGAACAGCTTTTATCCAAAATATTGATTTAATCCTTTAATTGCCGTTTATCAGGTACAGGACATGAAATGGCATAGTCAAAGGTGCTTAAAACTACTTAAATAACTAATAATACAGTGGAACTTATTAGGCTGTAAGGTCAAAGTTGGCTGATTCTAAAGATTCTTTCATAGATTTGCAAGGGCAGTCAACAAGCCATTACTAAACCTCATCCTAAAACCTATCAAGGTTAGTCAATTGCTTAAGAGAGTCAGGCAGCTCATTATAGAATTTCACTTGGTAAATTTTGAAAGAAATTTCCGTTGTCTCAAACCTGTGATGTGGAATGTCTCGTGTATTCTTGCCTCTCTAGTGTTGTTTGTGTGAAATTCCTGTCTGGTGTGAAAATGGTGAATGTTAGTTTTAGTGTAAACTAGTACTGTAAATGTAAAGGTTAATAATAGTACATATGCAGAATTTAATGAAAAGAGGAAACATCATCTCTGCATTTAAACTAGGCCTACTACCATGTAATTAACACCTGAACAAGACGCTGGTGATGTAAGAAAGTTTTGGACCATCGTAGACGAAGTGTCGATCCATCCGCGGGGCAGAGAGAGGTTTCCTGTTGAAGGGTTTTGTGTGAGTGGCGGCGCTGACTTCTCCTCTTCCATAAGAGACATCAGTTGAAATTTTAATAAATATTTTGCAAGCGTAGGTCAAAATTTAGCAAATGCGATAAATCCAACTGGACAGCCTGAGGTGGAGGACGCTGACCATTGCAGCATGTCATTGACAGTATTGAGGGAGATTCCGCTCCTGGTTGGGATGGAATTCCTTCAAAGTTAATCAAAGAATATTTTACTTTTTTAATTGAACCATTGTTGCACTTGGTTAATCTCAGTATTATTTCTGGTAAATTTCCAAAATTGCTAAGGTTGCCCCAATATTTCAAAGTGGTTTGAAGTCTTCCCTGAATAACTTCAGACTGAACTCGTTATTATTGGTTATAGATAAGATTCTTGAAAAATGTGTCAAAATTCAACTTTCTTATTACCTGAATAAGGAAAAAATAATTTCTGATTGTCAATATGGTTTTTCAAAAGTTAGAAATACCTCAGACACACTTTTTATATCACAAAACATATACTGAATAAAGTGGTGAATGAAAAGCAAAAGGTTTTGATTTCCCTTCTTTATCTTGCAAAGGCGTTTTATTTAGTCAACAGAGAGATTTTGTTAAGAAAATTATAATTAATTGGCGTTAAAAACAACTCTTTAACTTGGTTCTTTAATCATTTCGAAAATTGACATCAATTTGTGACAATAAATGGAGTTCAAAGCGAATCTGTTAATTTTGATTATGGTGTTGTTCAGGGCAGTACATTGGAACCCTTGCTGTTTCTTATATACATCAACAACATATCCAAGCTAAATATCCATGGTAAATTATTTCTGTTAGCTGACGACACGGCTCTAGTGGCCTTTGGTGGAAGTTTGGACGACGTGTATGATCGGGCTTCCTCTGACTTGGCCAGTATCAAGAACTGGTTTGACTGGAATGTTCTTTCCTTAAACATTGACAAAACTAAATGTCTTCCTATTTACTTCAAAAATTAATCCAGACCACATCAGAGAGTGCTTAGGATGCACTCCTGTGGCGATCCGCGGTCGGTGAGTTGTGGCTGTGGCAAGATTTAGCATGTGACTAAGTATAAGTATCTTGGAGTGATCATTGATAATAAGATGTCATGGGAGGCTACATGTTCAATTTGTCAAACAAAAGGTTAGAACGATGATTTATGCTCTCAGACAACTGAGGCAGGTTCTGCTGTGGATCGCTGCAGGGGTGTATTTTACGCGTATGTCCAGTCTGTTCTACAGTATGGCATACTGGCGTAGGGGGGAGCCTCCGCCTCTGTGCTGGAACCATTGTCAATTACACAAAGATCCGTCTTTAAAGTTATTCTATAAAAGGGTTAGAGGTACCCTTCTGGGTTGTTGTATGAGGCTTTTCCGGTTCTAAATATAAGACAACTCTATTTTAAAAAAAAAACCTGATTAATTTACGTCAAAGAGGACAAAAACCAATTTTCTTCAGTAACTGATCACAAATATGAGACAAGGAGCAGAATTAGATTTGACTATGAGATTCCAAATTTAAAATACAAAGAGGATCTCCATAATTCATTTTATTTAGCACACCAAATTTAACGCTATCTGCCAATAGAGATTAGGCTGTTGGAGGGAGTCAGTGTCGCCGTTTACAAATGAGGGGTTGAGGAGTGGCTGCTTCGCATTGGTAGGGAAGCCGTGGAGGCTCTGATATGTTTGCCTTACACCTGATTTTAGTTAACGCTTTTCCATATTATCAATTTTTCTTGTTACATCCGGGCATTCATCAACTATAGTAGTGAAAATGCTATGTACTTTTTTATCGTTATTGACTTGTATTAGTTTTTTTCCAGGATAGTTTTTTGTTTTGTTTTTTGATATTTACATCGGGAGTCAACTACGCTTTTCTCCACGCACAGACGTACAGTCTTGTAAAGAATAATTTCCATTGTTGTGAATTGACCTGTAATATTTTATGTATGTAATAATTGGAAATAAATGTATTGTTTTGTATTGTAATTCTATACCATACTGAATTTATGCTATTGATCACCATGGTTGCACAGTTGTGATCATAAAAGGAATAGGTAGGCTGTTTTCATTAAAACAACTTATTAAAATTTGTCATTTTTTTATTTAAAAAAAAAATACTTTGGTATGAACCAGTCTTATGCTGAGTCTAGATAATCTTTTTTTTCTGACTTTATAAATTGCTTAACAGGTGGACACCCCCATAACTGATGCAGTGCTCGTCCAGTGTGTCAATCCCCCATTGGAATTGCCCCCTTCTGAGCCTTCCATCATCCAGTCCATAAACAAAAAACACTCTGAAAATTTAAAATGTGAACCAGATGTATTCATTAAAATTGAAAATGCAATGGGAGGAAAGCATGGCAGAGTTGTTAATGCGAATCCCCCACCCCCACCTCCGGAAAGTGACACTGAATCAGAAGAGTCTGAAAGTGGAACAGAGAGCGATGACTCCTCCATGCCGGATGCTGACATGAATGACAGCAACAACATGGTTGACGAGAGTGTTACCAATAGTTTGCAAACTGATAACAGGTGAGGTTCAATTAGTTATTTTTGTGAATTTCTTTCAGCAGAATAAGATCCAAGGGGGGGGTCATGTTAGTGACCCCATGATAACAATCACTGATAACATATTCTTTCTAGAAATGCAAATAAAGATAAGATGAAGACACTTTGGTTTTGAGGGTAACTTAAAGATTTTGCTCGTTTGAATATTACTTTAAATGTGTGGTCTTATTCGCACAGGTACCTTATTAACCCTGTAAAATTTTAAAACAGCTGTTTTGTACAGTTGTTAAAATTAAAAATTAATACCAAGTTGGAGCTTCAAGTAGGCAATATCTTTCTCAAGTTTAAAAACTTTTCAACTCAGCTTTTTAATAACCTAAAACTAGAAAGCACCGGATCTACTTTTTCTAAACTAAAATTTGTATGCTTTTCAGTGCCATGCTAAAGAATATGTTGAATACTGACAAACTACCACAAATGACTGAAAATGGAGACTACATAATGCCAACTGAACACCAGACCTCATGGTTTTTCTGCAACATTTGCGGGAAAGCTTATTCGAAACAAGAAGAGTTTCAAGCTCATTATGAGTACCATTGGAACAAATGTATGACTTGTGGTTTAGTGTTTGCAAGTGAAGAGGATCTTCTCACCCACAAGAAAGAAGTGCATTCTAAGAAGAACAAAACAAACACAAAAACAGTGGGGGCAAAAGATGAAGAAATAGAAGAAGAAAAAGATAAGGCCAGAAAAAAATCTGAGACCAAAAAAGAGTCAAAACCAGGGGAAATGAAGGTATGTACGACTTGTGGAAAAGAGTATAGGACAAATTATAAACTTGCAGAACACATGCGAAAACATACTGGAGAAAAACCATACAAGTGCTCTTCATGTGATAAAGCTTTTCGGTCTAAAATTGGTTTGGCTCAGCATGAAGCTAAGCATACTGGGCACTATGACTACACTTGTAATGCCTGTGGGAAAGGATTCCAGTGTAAATCCTATCTAATTGTCCATCAGAGAGTACATAGTGATATTAAACCATATCCTTGTACTACTTGTGGAAGAAATTTCAAAACCAAACAGAGCCTCCTAGACCATCAAAACAGGCATTTGGGAGTGAAACCGTATATATGTGAAACGTGTGGGCGGGGATTCATCACGAAAGGACTATGCAAATCACATCAGCGAGTTCACTCTGGGACAGACAATCGTCAGTATCCTTGCACAGTGTGTCACAAATTGTTTGTCAGCAAATCATATTTAGTAACTCATCTCAGGATCCATACTGGTGAAAAACCTTTCATGTGTGAAGTGTGTGGGAAAGGATTTCTTACGAGGGTGGACCTCAAGATTCATTCAACAATGCACACGGGGGAGAAGAGTTTTGTTTGTGAGGTGTGTGGGAAGGCGTTTGCCCGTCGTGATGCCTTGCGATGTCACCGCCGCAGTCACACAGGCGAGAGGCCTTACCGATGTGATATCTGTGGCCAGAGTTTCACACAATTTTCTCCAATGGCAATTCACAAGAGGTAAGTTAACATTTCTAGGCGTAAATTAGATTTTTTAACTAGATGAGTGGGTTGATTTATCAATTGCTTCTCTGCAATCGGCGAATATTATATTTTTTATCAATTTAGTAAACTGTGTTTGAATCTGACTAGAAAAGAAATTCAGTAAAATTTCTCCATGCAATGAAAGGTGTGATCACAGTACCTTACACTAAGATGGATGTCTGCTTTGAATAGATGAAATAAATATAACTAAATTTACTCGGTGGTGTCATTTTGAATTGCAATGAAATTTTAATTGCTTGGTAGGCCTATGTTAATGTCACCACATAGCCTTTTGTCAAGATATATGTTGTACATATTGTAGTTAGAATACTAAACATTTTATGTTGGTTCTCAATTCTATTTTCCATGATGAATTAAAATTAGACAATTGAGTGAGCATTATCATAAAGTGATTCTGCCAACTATTACTCAAAATCTGTTATGTCACCTCATCTACAAGAATAAATATGTCATTTAAAACTAACAATGTCAAGTGCAATCCGGTAGCAAGTTGTGTTTACTACCAGTGTCATTCCAGGCTGCACACGGGCGAGCGACCGTACACTTGTGACATGTGTGGCAAGAGCTTTGTGTCTCGATCGACGATGATGGCTCATCGCAAGAAACACACCACCTGATCCTCACTGTCATTCTCCCCACCAAACCCTTTGGGCATGCCTTCAGTCAGTGAGTACACAATTCTTAGTTTTTAACTTATATCTTACATAAATAACCCTAGCAATTTTGCAATTAATTTCTCAAATTAATATCTGATTAGAGCTAAGACAAAGACTTTTGTTACAAAATTTGTTCAGGAGGTCATGTTATGAACTTCCATGGTGGTCCCAGTCTTAAGTCTCATCCATAATGGGACACCCAAGGCCAGGCCCGGCGACAGGATTCTCGGGCCCCTGTGCAATTATGAAGTCCGGGCCCCTAGATTCAGGCAACCAACCTACTTACCTTGAAAATTCACTTCCCATCAACACATCAAAAGTCGGCAGAAATGTTTATTTTACTGTTTTCTGAAGAAGAAAAAACAAATAATATTTGCTTACTTAGGCCTACCTTTAAGTTTTATAAATTTAGAGTCTTAATCATAGGTCTTTATTAATCTTTTCTTACAACAACGCAGAAGTGTACAAAACCAATCCAATTAGAACATAAAAACATCTACAGCGCCGAAATGCGAGCTTGAAAGAAACATACGCTTAGTATCGTGTTGGTATGTGAAAACTACGTTAGTTTTCGTAGGCCCCGAGTCATGCCGTGCCTGCGACGGGCCCGTGAGTGCGTGTGCGACCAGCGCTAGGCAGGCACAACGGTTCTTGTTCCAGGGAATTTCTCACAGTAGCGCCACCACCCTCAGTGTTAACAATTATTGGTTTGTTTAGAATGAAGCTAAACTAATCATTTTCTGCTCATTTAGATTAAGCTCGTAAATAAAAAAAGCAGCCGTAAAACATTCGAACTTAATCTGTCATTTTTATTTTAACAATGAATGTTCATTGTATACTTTCGGATGTTTTAAATCTAAAAAATGTTTTTCGTCGGCCCGGGCCCCTATGCATTTGCCCCCTCTGCCCCCCCTTGTCGCCGGCCCTGCCCAAGGCGTAAATTTTAGTTATTTTTTATATGAAAACAATTGTACGTAGAGTCCCGCAAACCCAGACTAATGTGGACTGACTGTGTTCAGGTTTGTGTAAATTCCGGGTTATCGGGGAAGGAGTAAACATAAGTACAAATAGTATACATTATTCCCATGAAAAAATATTATTTGTTGCATAATGTAGTACTACATAATTAACAAAACTAACAACCCAAAACTCATTTCATAAAAAACAATTAAAGAAATCCAACACACCACATTGTGCTCCGGCCGATGCCATGCTCTTCTCTGGCAGGCTTTCTGTATCATCCACAATACCAAGTTCTTGGGGGACTACTATTATTATACAGGGTGAATCTCGTCAGGTGTCCTAAGTGGATTACAGACAAACGCTTGGTCTTATAATCTTCAAACAAAATTATTTTCCAATAAATCAAACCCAAGGAATATCGTGAAAATATTTTTAACTTTGTATAAATATCATAGGGTGTTCCAAAAAATTGGGGTCACATGTTGGAATCTCAGTATTTTTATAGTGAACATATGCCATGTTGTACATCATTTTAAAGGTCCTTCAAAAATATACATTTTGGTGAAAACAGAACTTAAATATCTTCAGCCGTTTCAAAATGGCAGCCATTTCTTTGAAAAATATCAATCGTTACGGTATATCCTGTATTTCCGTAACCAATGCACCTAAAATCACTCGGATTCAAAATTTGTAATCCTAACTAACTGAGCTTTACCACGATATGCCACATGTAAGAATTATTTTTAAAAAAATAAAATTTCCAAAAAAATTAATTTTTTGAAATTTGTATTTGGTCATAACTCTAAAATTGCAAATAGTAACATATGCTAAGTCACGTCCCAGGATAACTTTCAGACTGGTTTATACTAGTTGCGAAGTTGACATTGGGTACAGCAAACGAAATTGTCATGCATGACCTGTGGTAAGTCTTGGCTGTCCACAATGACAATTTCCCTTCCTTCATGATCCATTCATGTTCTAGACAGCAGGGGGCTAACTACGTGGTACGGGCATGGAGACACCCCTAGCTGGAGCATGAATGGACAGTCGGTTGGTTGGTCCTATAGAGGGCAGAGCGGACCGCCTGTTTGAGCCTGAATGAAAATCAGTTGTCACAGGAGCACGGGAGTTGGCCCTCTAAATGGTCAGGCGGCCGTCTGATGTCCCGTCTCTCACCCTTTCTCTTACTTCAATATCCCATCCTTCCGGGGACTTGCGCAAAATGCCCATTAGAGGCAGATGTACTTAGCGGTTTTTCTTTTTCTTTGAAGATTATATGACCAAGTGTTTCTCTGTAATCCATTTAGGACACCTTACGAGTTTCACCCTGCATACTCTCGTCTATATGTAATCAAAAATTCAGAAAAGGGAGGTTCTCGTCGAGGGATTCTCAATTATCTGGAATTGGACTCTGTATATCCTGATTTTTAAATTAATTTTAAATGTATTGTTTAGATTCTTCAATTTTTACGGATAGGCCCACACCCACAGTACTCTTCATCAGGTGGTTCTTCATAATCAATGACCATTACCATATTATTTAGCTTGTTAAAAACTTGTAATTAATTGTACTTTTTTTATTTTGTACTGCACAAAAAGTTAAATATTTCGGCTACCCATTCCACCAAAATTCACAGTATGAGGTCAGTGCCAATTAATTGTACCTAAGTCAAGTAATACATGAAATCCAGTGAGAAACTCCGCTTAGCGAGCGATGGTGCATGCATTTGAAAAGAGATTGGTATATTCATAAGTAGGCCTATTTTAATAAACACTTTAATTGAAAATCTTTGTAATTATGAGTATTTTGTTTTCTGGATTAATTTTCCACGTAATGAGAGATGTTGCACAAGGTAAAAAACAATCTAGAGAAATCCTCTGTGCGTGTGACGTTATAATATTTAAGCTAATCTGGTGGTTTACATTTTTTATTGTTTTCAGAATTAAAACCTCTATTTTTACACGTCATGCACCGTGTTTTGTAGAAATGACAAAAAACCTTTCTTTTACAGGTAATGGTGGACCACAGGATGAAAGAAACAACTTGAGTCATGTTATTCTCCGAGTGAGCGACACCCCTACTCTGTCCGTCCTCCCCCCTCAAACTGGATAAATATTATTTAGATATATATTTTTATTAATTTTTACATCTCTGTAGATCTCTATCAGCTATTCACAGGTTGTCATAAAGCTTTAAAATATGTTATATAAGTTTATATTATGCTATATAAAAATACTCTGTTTATAGGAAACAGTATACTTATTGTTAAAGTTGTAAAGTATGAAGTTGTATACATTTATTTGCATGGAGTCGAGTTATAAAGGACTATAAGTGAGCAGTAGAAATGAAGTAAAAAAAAAAACTCAATATTGTAAATTTTCAATATTTTTTATCTTTTTTGGTATCTCCAAAGTATTAACTCTTCTCTGGATGATAGGTGGAGATATCGGCTATAGTGGTTGACATGAAATTGCGAGTTTCAACATTTAAACAGCTGGCAGCTGACTTCCATTATTCTTACCTACCTAGCGATGTTATTGTTTTGTTCTTTGCTTACGTTCACAGTGGTTAATAACAGGTGTCAAGAACTAGATTACGTTTAGTAGTCAGCACAAATCAGCAATACTGGTGGAAGTTCAGTCAGACTCACAATTTTGTAAAGCCTACTACTTATAGTAATGTGGCATAATAGTAAGCAGAAAAAAATGCCTCTTTCAGCTTTATAGATAGCAAATACTTTATTTCATCAATTTTATTTTTTTAGGCAATAATTTATTCTAGTTTCATCTTAAACAACACAGCATCTTTTAAAAAATCTTGTTAGCTCCCCTGCTACAATCTCTCTGCTGTTTCTCACTCAGCTCGCTGTGGGTATTCACACGCTAAGATGAATAGACTCAGAGTAACATTGTGTGGTATTAATTACACTATGTGGTTATTTTTACAGTGACTTCCTTCTGAGATGAGGGAAAATGTTGCTAAACTAAATCAATTCATTATTGGGTGATAAACTACTCGTTCTTTTAAAGTATGTATGAAGATGATAATTTTATTAATGAAGCTTTGTAAAACAAGGTGATGTATAAGATACAGGTATAAGTGAATGTAGCATTAAATTTGTAAATGTCTCAAAAGGTTCTGATGCAGTAAAATTCCACAAATTTGACTCTTGATAACTTGACACCCTAAATAGCTTGGCGCATCATCAATTAAATTGGTTTCAAATAACACCAAATTTAATTAATGTGATTCCATCCTTACTGCAACCACTTTTTGGATGTAGAGGTATTGTTAACAAACAATAAATACATTCTTCAATCAGTATTTTCGGCAATTTAAAGAGTAATGCTATGTTTGTGGGATTTTACCGTATAGCCTTACAACTAAATCGCTATTTGAGACAGGGACCTCACATAGTGGGTATTTTAACCTGAATATGAATGAGAGATGAGTGTAGGATGGTTGTGGCGCGATCTTGTACTCTTGTTACTGACTGAGGCCGACATTCTCCACAACAGACATATATATCCACAAAATTTTTTAATTTTTAAAAACTTCAATAAATTGAACAATTTCTTTGTGTATAGTAGAATACAATTGTAAAAAGTCCTTCCCTCCTCAGGTAGAATCCCTTGTTGTAAAAACCATGTCACTGTTCTGGGCAGCCAGTTAGACAACCAACATCTGCCTGCTATAACAAGAAATTAATGCCCACTATATCTTTTAGTTAGTTGATGCACTTGTCCTACTTTATTAAATAATGGCTCATTTTTTTCGTCTTACTTAGACGAATAAAACAAAACTCAAACAGTTCTACGACATATCGTTTGCATTCATCAAAGTTGTATGTCAGTTGTTAGTTCAAAATCAAATCAATCAATCAAAATAAAAATCTCTTTATTCACAAAGCATAAAGATTTGTAATAGTGTCAATTGTTTACAATTTCATATTCTTCATTAGTGTGGAGGTGGAAGCGTGTCCCTCCATTCCAGGAATTCGTCCAGGGGAGTAGAATGAATTCTTTGACAGCCAGTTGGTGAGTGCTGTCTTCAGTTTCTTCCCTGTTTGTCTTCTCACGTCCTCCGGGAGCAGATTGTAGAGTTTTGTGCCGGTGTACAAAGGCTTCCTCTCAAACAATGCGCTGTGGTGAAGTGGTAGCTGGTACCTGGTGGCATGTCTGGTGTTATGGCAGTGGATGATCCTTTTAGAAGGGGTTTCCCATCCACATAGAGGATCACCTCTCTGATGTACAGTGCACCAACAGTCAGGATGCTTTGTTCAGCAAAAGCCTGCCTGCAGCTTTCCCTCCAGTCAAGACCCTTGATAATGCGGATGGCCCTTTTCTGAAGGAGGAGAATACGTTGCAGATTTCCAGCTGTAGTTCCTCCCCAGGCTGCGAGACCATATGTTAAGTGGGACTCAAATAGAGCATGGTAGGCGATCTTCATTGTTTCTTCATCGCTGGAGTGTTTAATTCTTTTCAGGACATAAAGACTGGTGTTGAGTTTTCTGGACAAAGTGTCAATGTGGTGGTTCCATGATATTTGAGCGTCAATAGTTACACCGAGGAATTTCGTGTAGTCTTCAACCTCCACATCAGGTAGTGTTTCTGTGACGTCCTGTTTATTACCAAATGTCAGCTGCTTTGTTTTGCTTGTGTTCATTGCTAGGTCGTTGTTATGACAGAATTGACCTATTGGTCACGAACAATAGGTCGTAGAACTGTGATTCAAGTTTTGTCTTTTTCGTCTAAGACAAAAAACATGGACTATAATTTAATAATGTAGGACTAGTGCATCAACTAATTGAACGTTATAGTGAGGCATGACATTTCTTGGAATAGCGGGCGAATGCCAGATCGGTGACGTTATTTTGACAAGGGATTTGGAAGGGTTTGTACCTCAGAAGGGTTTTTTTACGTTTGCATCCTACTATAAGTAAATTATTTATGTTTCTAAGAATTTACACAAAAAGGAAGTAATTTTTTTTATTAAAATTTAATTTTTGCCATTTGTATACATAAACAGATCATCCAGATGGGTTAAGCTGTGGCAAAGGCATACAAGATATTGCAGGAGCAATACAGAGCATTGAGGAGCATCCACAGAGAGTTTTTCATGTGCAAAAATATTGCAAAAAACAGTATTGTGTGTTTCTATGCCAGTGGCATTTTTAAAGTTTTTGACGAGGGACAGTTTACCTTCTAACTTCAACCTTTTGTTAGATGCATCATTAATTAATAGCCCAATGACAAATGGCTATTAACCTTTAATCAAACCTTTAATAAGCTACCAACTTATCTCAGGATGAAGCGGCAACCTTTGGATTCAAATGCGAGGACTAAAACCACTCAGCCCCCCTGCCAGTTGAATATTAACAGTTTAATAAACACTAGAAATCGCCTCCTGATCGAAATTCGATCAAAATTTCAGTTGATCTGGACCCAAGAAGCTTAAAAACATTTTAGAACTAAAACATCTGTTCTTCCTCATTTTCTAGCAGTTGTTTTTATAACACAGCTGTCTTATGATTCATTCAATTTTCCTTTCTCCATAAGATTAACATTAGAACTTTGAAAGCATGTGGGGCGTAGCCCTGGAGTCCGATGTGAATTAAAATATGATTCTGCTCATCTACAGGACTATACCTTTCTAACGGTATGCGCAGATTTATCCTACGATGCACATGAGCTGAGGAAAAAGAAGGAAATGAAATATGCTTGCGTATTAATATATAGATATTCAATTTAAAATTGTATATTTTTTATTTTATAGTATTGACATGTGCAGTGACACCTCTAACATTGTTGGAACAAGTAATTTGATTAGGTAGATATCACATGCTTGACTCTTTCCATCCAAGTTCATTCTCAACACTCAGTTCTGATGCCGCAGTACTTGTCGTATCCAGGATAAACTGTAATTTCTATTAATTAAGTGTGTTTATGCAAGACAAATGCTGTAACATATTTGCCACTCCGTGGATATAAAATTGTATGTAATATAAAACGTACACTGGATACTGTGAACAGGTTTCAATCTTGAGCTGTGTCTCATTTTAGTGCGCATAATCAGGGTGTCTACTGATAATTGTATACTGGATTATCCTAGAATTTTAAAATAGTACTTATCATAATCACAAGTGTTTTATCTTTATTCAAAAACCTAATTTGTTTATGTGAATAAAATATCCTTATTGTTACTGTATGTATTAATAGTTTGCGAGTGATACTGGATTTTTTTGAAAATATCTACTGGAAATATACTCGAATTCAAAAATCAGATTTCAGTAGGCACCCTGATAATGACTCTTTGTGAACTTACTGGTAACACAAAAGTGCTGGCCCTCTATCTCATTCTAAGTTGTTGCCGCAGGTTAATATTCCTTGTATAGTAAAGCAAATCGATGTTAAAAGTTTTTTTTTTATATTTATTGTTTATACAAAATTGTGTATCAAATTCAGCTTTAATAGTAATTTTAGATTATTGTAATAGCATTTTTATTTGCATGGCCAGTTTTTTATGACTCTCTTCAGTGGTGGCTCAGAGTTTAGGATTTTCATTAAATAGTTTGAAAACTTTAAAACTTAATGATTTTTTGTTTGAAAAATCTAAAAAAAAATGTCTCTTGGTTGGGTGACTTGGTGTTTAGTGGTTAGGGTGCCGAACTTCCAGACCTGGCAGCGATGTCATGGATTCGAATCTGCGTTCTGCCAGTAAATTTTATCAGTACCATTCACCTTGTACTGTAGCGCCTCACCCCCTTTCTCAACAAACCTTGCCAGTTCAAACTGTGTAAAAAAGTATAGTTATCACATTACTGCCCCCATTTTCAACTTGTTTGATGGCTTCTGTCTTATCACCAATATTTACTAAGACATGTGAACATTTTGTTAGTTGTAAGACCCGGTTTAGCTGATACGACTTTTTGCACTGCGCCATGGACAGCAAAGAGTAAGAAAAATAACTTGATCAATAGGAATAGTAAAAATCTATCTATCTATATATAAAATACATGAAGGTGTTTTTTGTAAACACAACTCCTCCCTTATTTCTGGATCAGTTTTAACGTTTGAGTTGTTAAAAGAATAGTGTTTGTTTTGCAATAAGGTTTTAGATTTTTGATATTTTAATTCTGAAGCCCACTGGAAGCCCTTAAAGTTCATTTTTTTTGTCCATAAAATTAACATGGGGAACAATTTTTATTGAATTGCAAATAAAACAGCTGTTGATAGTAAAAGAACAAACACTAGTTAAAAGCTAGCTGAATAGAATCACAGTATCTAGAATTATAATAGAAGCAATTACACTACTGGTACTCATACTTTAATACAAGGAGTGTCTATTGTGTGGAACAAATTGTATGTTTTAACTTTTCCTCAAAATGTAGGAGGTTGATTTTGCTGGAACTTTATGTATATTTGGGCACAAAAGTTAGTTAAGTACAGAAAAATTCATTATCCTGTAGAAAGAAAGGTTTGGAAATTGAAATTTTTTACTTGGTTCTTATGGGTTATCAGATTGATATTGAAACAACAACAAAAGTTGATGTTTTTTTATGGAGAGGCAGGAGAGTCATTACGCACCTGGGGTCCAGCCTGTAGTGTGGGATTCCCCTAAAAAAAACGGGTATACACCCACTAAAAACCTCCTCTACTCTTTAGGAATCTAGGCTGGAATTGTTTGGCACATTAGATCATGCTAGGCCTCAATTAGCCTAAGCCCATTGGGCTCACTCCTTGACCAACCACACGGTCAGGGGATCTGAGCTGCTTGGCGGTCCTTTTTTTCTTAGGAGGATGCCCGGGACACTGTGACAAACAATCCCAGCAGCCCTCATCCTCCTAGATACCTTACCTACCAGTGGCGAGGCGTGAGATTTTTCCTCGGTCATCGCATGCTTATTTTTAGAAACCCAATTTTTGTTTAATAGGGGCTGAGAGGAAATTTACAATGAAGTTAAACCCCAGAAAATTATGTATAAATATAATTTATTCACAACGAGTATATAAAATCATGTAATGCGACTAAAATCATCTTCTAATGTTATTATTCTCGTGATACTATTGTTAGGTTAACGATAAGACTGTGCATCGTCTGCTGAACGACTCGTATTCCATTCAATGTGCGCCGGCGCACAGCGTTTTTTCTCAAAACGAAGTGAACTGAATGGTCTTTCCTTTAGTTTTAATATTATGTCAGTGTCTTCTGCCATTTTTTACTACTAACCTTATTACAATCATTTCACAGCGTCACAGCCCCAATGATAACAACAGCACTTCACTTAATTAATTCACAACACTACACAACGCACGCAAACTACTTTGACATCCATAGACCTCGCCTTCCGGTCGAAATTCGCCTGCACCAGCAGCCGAAACTTCACGGATGCTGCCGAGAAGTCACGAGAGCTGCCGAATATTGCCGGACTCGCTCGATCTAGCGTGGTTGAGCGGGAGCCTAAACGCGTTGTGATTGGGGGGAGGGAGGGGAGGGAACTCTCTTTGATGGGCGCGGGTGGGGGGGGGGAGTGGACGAGATACGCAGGATGTTAGCGCTTCCGCGCGAGCGCTAGTCGTTGGCGTTTGCTTAGCTTGATTGTGAACTGCGAGTTTGAAGCGGATTTGAACGTTACCACAATGACGTTGACGAAATTTTTATTAATCGTTCATGCAAACAAGGAATAAATTGTATGTTTATCATTGTTATTTACTGATACATTAAATTTATTAATTTGTCCTGGTCATCGCCGAATCCAAAGATGACCGCACGCTTCGCCACTGTTACCTACCTACCTGAAGATTGAAGAAGTGATACTCCGCATCATCGGGAGCGCCCAGTCTGGTAAATAAATGCAGTCTGGTGAACCGGATTTGCTCGTCGTGTACGGCGTACAGGTACGACCAAAAATAGCTGTGACCTGTCAGGAATTGGGTTAGATAGTAGTCCACCTCCCCATGCCGCCGTTCTACCCATGATTGGACCTGCTTGATAAGTTGCATAGTCCATTGTAATCGGGTGTTTTGCTACCAGCTGTGTTGCCACTGCTGGAAGGTTCGGGAGCGCCCTTCTGTTCTTGCCGATCTCGCTTTGTCTCTGATAAATCTCCCTCTCTCCTGCCAAGAACTTGACAGGGATGTTCAGCGACCACCAGGACGGCAGGCTCGGACACTGTCCGGTAGGCGGAACACACCCAGAGCGCCGCTTGACGCTGAACCCGGGCGAGTCCCAACCTGCATAACTCTTTATTTAAAGCATCCGCTCACACCTCTGCTCCATAAAGATGCACAGACTGGACCGCGGACATCAACAGACGTCTTCTGCTGGATCAGAGACCCCCGACATTGGCCATCAGCTTACTAAGGTAAGCGACTACCTTAGCGGCCATGTCAGCTGTACGGAAGACCCTCCAACTTGGTGTCCACCATAAACCTGAGGTACTCGGCAGCAAGGGTTGATTGGACCACCTCCCTTCCCACTTGAAACAGGACGACGGTGTCGATCCTCTTATTCATGAGGATCACGATCTTTGTCTTACTGAGAGCAAGCGAGAGACCGTGATCGGACATCCAGGTGTTGACCACAGTCTTGGTTCGACTTTACTTGGGCTAGCTCAATGTTGTATGCAGCAATGAGAGCTGTCATTGGTAGAAGGAGAGAAAACGGTGCACCCATCCAAAATAATTTCCTCAGGCATCTCGGACCTTAGGAGGCTGTCATAGGCAACCTTCCAAAGATCTGGGCCAATTATTGAACCTTGCGCAACTCCAGAAGCTACTTCCATCATCCGTGTTCCGTCCCTTATGTCCTAAATCAGGCTTTGAGAGAGGAGATTATCCTCAATAAGCTGCAAAAGATATGCAGGAAAACAAAAGGTATTGCGAAGCGCATCCAACATATTGACCCACCTCGCCAAGTTGAAGGCAATCTTCACATCAAGTGTAAGATGTGAAGCTCTCAGCTCTCTCCACAGCACTCTGGACTTTGATGATAGCGTTGATCGTTGACTGTCCCTTTCTGAAGCCTTACTGACAGGGGCATAAGTCCCCGGCAGCTTCCACAGCCAAAGTCAGGCAGGGAACGGATCAGTTTCTTGAATATCTTCCCAGCCGTGTCCAATATGTAAAGAGGCCTGTGAGATGACGGCAGCTCGGGATCACCTTTGTCCTTGCTGATCAGTACAAACCTAGCGGTTTTCCAGGGAGCCCGAAACACCCCTTCTACTAAACAGGCATGTACATTCTCAACAATAAGTCAGGGTTAATTGTAAAGACTTCCTTTAAAGCTTAGCTAGGAATCACATTCGGGCCAGGAGCGTTGTTGCTCTTCAGGGAGAGAACAGAGGTTTCCAGCTCCTCGATTGTGAAAAATGGAATGTCCTCTACCCGTCCGAAGCCAACCGGCGGTTGCCGTGGATGTTCAGGAAACAACGCAGTGACAATCCTCCCCAGGGTGGCGCCCTCCATGATGGCAAGTGGAGTGCAGGTGCCAAGTTTCTGTGTTAAAGGGTCAGAGTCAACATTGTCACGAAGTCTCCTCCAGCTATTCGCCTTGCTCCTGTTGATGGCCCAGTATAGATTTTTTTTTTAATTCATGATTCTGGAGAGATTTTCTCACAGCTTTATAGGCCTCCAATTGAAAATTCTCGCTCTTGTGGTGGCTCGTATAGTTCTTTTATCATGTTCTTCTGAGTTCCCCAATCTCTTCAGTCCACCAGTAGACGGTTTATTTGTTGCGTTTAGGTTTTCTTCACGGCATAGACTGGTCGCAGGCTGAGACAATCAGTTCCATCGTGGATGTTATTAGTGCCTCAACCCCAGCCTCGCCAGGATTCCCCTGCGCTCCCCAAGAGATAACTTCGGTGAACTTGACCACGTCCAGTTTGTTGGTGTTCCACTGGCGTGGCCTTTCCCAAGATGCGGAAACTACGATTTTCCTGATCATGTAGGTCAAAGACACTGCACTGCTGAACTGGTGGTCGCTACCTATAATCCTCCACAACCCTCCAGCGAGAGATCCTCGGAAAAAGGGACTCAGAAGCAAAGGTTGATGTCGGGGATCCCTTGGTGGTATGGGGATCAAAGGGTCTTTGGTGCCTCTCTGCCCAGGGGGCCAAAATGTAGGTAACATTGCTCTGGTTGAGGATTACAAGACCAGCCCTGACGATGAAATCCAGGATGTATTTCCTCCGGGAGTTGATGAAGGGCATTCCCCACTCGACGGCCCTGGCATTGAAATCGCCACCAACGACAACGGGCCCGGTGGTGCCAAGAATGCACTGCTCTAGGCTGTCTGTCTTGTTGCAGAAGTCCTGGACAGCCTCGTTCAGGGTAAGGTAGCAACTGAAGATAGTTACGTCCCTACACATAACCCAGACGAATCCTCGCGGGCGTCCGCGACTCCGCACCAAGACATCCTGCGTGTTACACACCCAAAATGCAGCAGTACCGAGACTGTCGAAGATCCAAGTGTTTGGGTCTCTGTCCCAATACTGTTTGCTGACAAGGAGCGCGTCAGTGCAGAGTTCTCGGGCAAGCTAATCGAGAAGGTTATCGGCTCCCCAGGATCTATTAGGATTGGCCTGGAGGATGCGAATGACCGGCCGCTGCCTTTTGCCTGTTTAAGTGCGGCTCTGAAGGCACCGCATTGACCAAACCTGGTTAAGTGACCGAGGGCACTGCAGCCTGAATCCTTGCAGAGGACGCCGAAGGGGCTTAGGAACAGTCCTTTTGTTTGTGGCCCTAGTTTCAGCACTGGAAGCAATTGGCACTCCTGACGGGCCCTTTACAGTCTCAGGAGGAGTGGTCGAAACCGAAACAACGGCAACATATCAAAACTGACACCCTCCGTTTCAGCATGCAACTGACCCAGCCGACTCAGAAAAAGGGAAAAGGGATAGTTGGTTGTTGGTCTAAATTTAATAATAATCTGTTTACTGTGATACTATAGTTTGGCAAACATTTAGAGTTTATTTATTACTAATTTGAAAAGCCCTCAAAGTTAACTTTCTGTAAATAAGATAAACACAAAAAATCATTTTCATTAAAACAAACTAAAACAGATGTTAAACAGAACATGCACCAAGGGCCGAATAAAAGCAAAATATCTACTGAAAAGTCAACCCAAACTGATTAACGCGGTGCATTGCACTGCATAGGTACCCCTTGTTGAGTTGTATTTCATCTAACATGTTCTGTGGTGTAAGTTGATGAGCCGCCACTGTTCCCTTTGTATTTATAGTCCCCAAGTTATTGCCTTTTCATTTATTGTAAGGTATGGTTTTATTGTTAAAATCATCTTGTGTAATTAAATTTTTACTAACAATTGCAAGTATTTAAAGTGAAATTTAGAATTTATTGAAGTACAGTGATAAATTTAAGAACTGCAACAGATTTAAAGTGCCAAATATCAATGTGAGAATATTACATCACAGTTTGTAAAACTACTTTTTTATAATAAACTATTTAAAAGGACATACCTTCTTGTACTTTAATAACTTGAGATCCCCATAAATGTTTACAAATTGGTATAAGCCTAAAAGGGATGAAAGTCCCTAATACTGGGACGGCAAAGATCCCGTCAGTCAACTGTTAGAATAATCATTTAAATCAACTGTAAACTTTTCAAAATAACAATTGGGAAACAATTATCACTTTTTTCTAAGTGGTTATTGACCTTCAACACTTAAGACAATACTCCAGGTAAATCCAAATCCAAGGTAAATCCAATGTTCCAGGTAATTACTCCTTCATAAATCTCAGATAATTGAGAGTGTACCGTTTCATGTTTTCATCATGCATCGAGTCAATTATAAAATAATATTTAGTTATTTATAATCGTTATTTATATTCCATAAAATGTAATTGGAATTTACTGAATTCACTGTTCTGTTGCAATGAGGTTTTGTTATTTAATCTTGTGCTGTTGAGGCAAACACGTTTCCAAGTAAAGTTTCTTTCGTAGTGTTTGGTTATTATTGTTTGTCATTTGATTCATTTCATAGCTTTGTTGTCGACAAAGTTTCCCAATCAATAAACTTCGCTGATTGAATCAAGATGTCTTGATTCATCTTACAATGTTCCACCTTATCTCAAACATCCAAAGCCTTGTAGGTTGATTATAATTTTAATAGAAACAATAAGCAAGTAAATTTCATAAATAATTAAGTTCTACATCACTCATAAACACCCTGCTAAGGTCCTGCTAATATTACAAGGTCTGAATCACTTTTTATTTGCTGATCCGACCTTGGCAGTAGGTGGTATAGATCTTCCTCAGAAGCAGTGGACTGTTCTCAATCAATTCCGCACTAGAGTGGGACGATGTAATTATTGGATATACAAATGAGGAATGACAGAATACCAGTCATGCGGCTGTGGAGCGGAGTTTCAGACTATGACTCACATAGTCTCTGAGTGCCCATTGAGTGTTATCTCCAAAGGGTTGATTGGTCTGCATTGTGCAAGTAAAGCTGGGCTGCAATGGCTTAGCAACCTGGATTTAGCTTTATAAATAGAGATCATAAATGTTTGTTTTAGTTTAGTTTCAATGTATTGACGCAGGTGTTATGCACCGCAGGGCATCTTTTATATTTACCAGAAGTTGGTGGCTGGCTATGAAAGCCATACGATATAGGTACAGGGTGAATTTCCTAAAGTGATCAATAGCTAACTTTTTATACTACATCTGACATATTCTTATGGGGGACTCCCTCTACTTTTACTTTCTCCCCCTATACCATAGTATATGGAGAAAGTATTGTTTTCGAATTTGAGTTGGTGGAGTTATCCATTATGGTGCCCCTGAGTCCAAAAAAGTGGTTTTCAGAGTGATGTCTGTGTGTGTGTGTGTGTGTGTGTCTGGATGTAAACAGAGCCAGAGAATGCCCAAATGGTCTGATTTTGGTGAAATTTGGTATTTGGGACCAAACCCACAATAAATCCAGGTTTTTTTTTTTTTTTTTAAGAGTATTTTACCCCCAAAAACTCTCAAAAAACGTAAAAAAGCAAAATTTCTCAAAAACGGCTCAAAATTTTGTGGTTTATTAAGATTAAAATGCTGAATAATATTACACCACCTGCATTTCCGATAAAATGCGCGTTCAGAAGTTATACAACAAAAAGTGTTTAAAAAATCAATTATTTTGATTTTCAAAATAGTTGTTATTCTGAAATAAATTTTACTGATTACGATTAACTCTTAAAGCTCAAAAAACTAAATAATCCAGTATTTTAAATTATTGTTCTACATCAAGTGGTTGCCGAGAAAATTCTATTTTTCGTTTAGCGGTAAACGCTGTACGTTGTAAAAAGTCACAGACACGCGTAGTGTCAAACTCGCGCTGCTCAGCTGGTAGCTATCCGACTAAGTCATCAAGACATTAATGTTTGAAGCATTTAACTTATTTTAGCAAATTTCCCATAGGGAATAAGCTATTACCGTAGGTCTCATGGTAAGACCTAAGCCCAGGACCATGTTACTTTTACGTTTTTATGTGCCCAGAGACCAAAAATAATAGTCATTTAAATTTATATAAATTTAATTTATATATGTGTTCCTAGACACGATAACTCTCGTAAAAATGGTCCGATCGAGACCAAATTTGGTGGAGATGTGTAATCCTAAGTTTATTCGGATGAGTTCGTAAACCAGACATATCGACCTACCGGAAGGGGTAGTTATGGGGGGTTTTGTACCCCAAAAATAAGTTTATGCATTTTTCATATTTAAATTTTAAAAATTTTAATTTTTTATTTTGACTATTGGATTTAGCTTAAAAAAACACTCAATTCAGTATTTTGAAGCTTTGCTCTATCTCCATTGGTTACCGAGATATTAAAAAGTCTAAAGACAGTACATTGTATTTTGAGGCTCCAATGTTAATCTTATGGAGAAGTGGGATATGTTAATATTTCACTTATTAACCAATATTTTTCAATGAAACTTGGAATTCAGCTTCATTTGGTTGAGATTCATCCATTTATGGTAAAAAATCTTGGTTTTTGTGCTTATCATGGCAGTAAACCTGTATACTCTTTTCCCATGTTAATCATATGGAGAATAGGCAAAATTCTTTAGCAATGGACAGATATTGATGAAACTTAGCAAATGGCTTCACATGGTCGAAATAATTTTTTTATGATAAAAATCTACTTTTAGTGTTCCCCATGGCAGCATACCTGCATACTCTCCCTATACTATAATAAGGAGAATAGACATTTATTTCCCTATTTATGAGCATGTGATTTTATTCAGGCCCGTGCTGGCCCACCGGGACACCGGGACGTATCCCGGTGCGCCCTCCGCATAGAGAATTTTTGGCGCCCTCCAGTTCCGAAACAAACTCAAAAGTAACGTTTTTTAAGACGACTCATGTAACAGCTTTGAACGTCGTCTTAAGTAAACAAAACAATAATTTATACTAATGTAATATAATTCAGATCATTCTTGGACTAGAATAATCAACAATAATACCGAGCGGAAGACTGAATATTTTACTACTAAATGGAACTCATGGTCCATACGGTAGCGCGCGGGGCGCCCTTGGCCTCGGCCAGTGATGAGGGCAAAAGAGGGGATGGGGTTGGAACGAGATGTCTACCATTGCCGTCTTAATTTCGTCTGCCTGTTGATATTTGTCACTATAATCAGTGTCAATTACCTCATGCAGTATGCCTATTTGTAACATGTGTGGTGAATTATTCTTTGATTTATTGTCCTCGTGCAAGTGTCTAATTCTTTAAAACAAAGTTAGCTTAAGTGTCGTGGGTTTTCAGTTGTTTATGTGGAGGCTGGAACAACGAGGTTAACCTAGATATAGCCTAGAGTGCTACAAAGATATTTGCCTCCTCCGATTTTTATCATTTTACCCCTGTTTCCTTAGTTAACAGTCCGTTATTTACAGTTTCCCATCCGGTATCTGTCATTTTACGCATAAATGTTCGAGGTTTCTATGGTGACTAACCTCAAATAAACTCAATAGCCTGTCCAAAGACCATAAACTCAAAGTGGCTTTAGAACAACAAATAATCAGATGTTTTATAAGTATAATTCAACGAGGTTAAATAGATATAGAGTGCTCATCACATGTTAATTTTATGTCCCTTTTTGATTTGCGCCATTTTACCCATGATTCCCGCCGTTTCCTTGGCAACCATCCCACACTTTACTCTTGTTTCCTTGGTTACTAGTTTTAGCTATTCTGATTGGTCGCTACAAGCTTCAAAAATTACTGATGATTTTTAAAACATATGTTTATTTGTTGTTTGTTTTAAAATTAGTTTGATTTGATGGTCTGTGAGCAGGATATTGAAGTTGGTTACCATAGAAACGTGTGGGTAAAATGGTAAATTACTGTTGGAAAAGTGTAAACAAAGGACTGGTTATCAAGGAAACGGCGGGAATCGTGGGTAACATGACGCCAGTCAAAAAGGGACACTTTTCCTTATCTGGTGAGCACTCTATATCTATTTAACCTCGTTGGTATAATCTGTATTTTTTTAGGCTTGTTGTGGCCAACTAGAATAGCTAAAACTGGTTACCAAGGAAACGAAGACGAAGTGCTCAATGGTTACTAAGGAAACGGCGTTAATCGGGGATAAAATGGCGCAAATCAACAGTGGTAAAAAATTGACATATGTTTATCCCGAGAGGACACTATCTCGGGAGAATCTCTCTAGCCCTAAGGTTAATCTTAAAATTATACTTGTTGAAGTTTACCGTAATGATGGCGGCTACTGCTCTTACTCTTCCAAAACTTGTTATGAACAACTGAATTAATACGACTCAAAATTTAAAAATAACATTATTTTACAGTGGAATTATTTTTTTTAATTCCATCACGATTTATGTTTTTAGTGGAAACTGCATTGTCGTCAATCATTAGGTGTTAACAAATTAATGAGAAAATACTAGATTACCGTACCTTGAAAACAAGAAATGTTAGATGCGAGTGGCTATAATTGCAAGACTGTGGACAGCCGGTGTATTTTTATTTTTGCATGTTTGTTTAAGGGATGTAGAAAGACAGGTAACATTTTTACTTTTCATTGTTATTTGAAAGCAACTAATGTCAAACTGTGATAACTATGGACGAAGATCGAACCCGTCATACCAAATAGTTTTTTTTCTATTGTTAGTATTTTGTTATTATGTACTTTTATAGTTGAATTAAAATCAAAAGAGTATTGGGAATTTCGGTGCTTCGGCAGTGTTCGGCAACACTCGGGTAAACCCGCTGATTTAATCAGCTGGTAATGGAAAATTCGGCTATCTGGCGAATTGATTCATTTGAATCGATCTTTTTCACGAATAGAATGTTGAACCTATTCTTTTGTCCGTATGATACAGCTGTTTTTCCACACCTGTCTTAATGCGATAAAATCGAATGTCATCGATTATTTGACGTTAATATTCTGTGACGTACTTTTGGGTCGCTTGAATATTTAATTATAGTTGAATTAAAATCAAAAGAGTATTGTGACTCTCGGTGCTTCGGCAGTGTTCGGGTACGTTCGGGACTAGTCGGCTCTTGTAAGTAAACAACTACAGAGTTGTTCAAATGAACGAATCAATCAAGTGAATTGAATGAATCATATGTCATTTTCTAAAAGAGTCATTTGAATCAGCGACCACAGAGAGTCTTTGTTCGCCGATTATTATCGATTGTAAAATGATAACTTTGTTTCGATCGCGATCTGAGAACCAGGCAGATGTTTCATCGGTTTTGTTTACAAGGTTTCATATCCTTTTTATCATACAAAGGTTAGCGTTATTTAATGGATCTCACAAGTACCTACGTATAGGTACTCACAAGTACCTATATAGTTCCTACTTCATACTAACTTATTTATTCTCTATTTTGTTACATAAATATAAAAAAAAATAATACAATTGCTTATAACCTTGTAGTTTTTTTTTTTATTTGTCAAGTTATTTCATCTATTTTACAATTGTGAATGAAGCTTATTAAAATGGACAAGAAACTATAAATAAAAATTTAAACCCTCAATTTACGCCTTTACATTTGACGACACAACAAATGCACGACCCCGACACGGTATTGGTGATGGTGAGCACCTTTGACCATATAGGTTACCACGTTCGCTACCAGCCGCAGCATATATGCGGCATTCAGGCTCTCAGTCCACCAACAAAATCATGGACCTCCTATAGACCAGCCCTAGTGGCTGTGTCTTACGCCACACACTACAAATGGAATCAATATAATCTGTCCACAAGAGTTGCCAACTGGCCAGGAACGTCAGTGATCGTCCTAGCCACAGACCAAGCGCCACACACACGCGGCGGACAAGGCGGACGCAATCGGTTCACAAAATGGAACAATGATGTCTGACGTAGGCCTACATTGAAAGAATTTGAAAGCCACATTTGAAAAGCGGGGCATTTTACTCTTTAGAGTAGTGGGAGGACGGGTCACGTGATGGGAGGGGAGGCGCCACAGTAGGGGTAAAGCCGAATGACCCCGACAGAGGTGGTCAGTCATTCGACGTCGTCTTACCTTGGTTGAAGAAACCATTACTATTTATTATTACTACGATTTATTAATAAAGGTTTTATAAATAATTATATATGAAATATTCTACTTCAACTATTAAAATTAATAATCGACTACCTTACCTGGGTGAAGAAACAATATACCTTAACTAAATTGATTAGCTTTCATCCACTGTCTAATTATTCAATCAGTACATCACATTAGTGAGAAACCAACGTACAAAATCAAATGGTATAATTCATCAATCGTAATTCAATTGTGTTAAGAGATTATAGGCATTTACGTCACGCGAACCCTGTAATTAACCTCTTTTTCAAACTGAGTGTATCCCTGGCAACTTAACTCTTTTTTACTGTTACGTACAAACTTAAAATTAATTAAATATTAAAGTGACCCAAAACTACGTCACAGGATATTAACCTCAAATAATCGATGAAATTCGATTTTATGGCATCAAGATGGTGTAGAAAAACAGCTGTATCATACGGAAAAAAGAATAGGTTCAAAATTCTATTCGGGAAAAAGATCGATTCAAATGGATCAATTCGCTAGATGAGCCGAATTTTCCATTAACAGCTGATTAAAACAGCGGGTTTACCCGAGTGTTGCCGAACACTGCCGAAGCACCGCCAGTCCCAATACTCTTTTGATTTTAATTCAACAATATATTACAATACCCCCCGTCGCAGCAGACCTGCGTACTCAGCGAATTTCCAAATTAGTAATATTAATTTTGGCCAGCTAAACTTGTAAACAAAATTTCATCACGTGCTCATAAATAGGGAAATAAATGTCTATTCTCCTTAAGATAAATATAGGAAAAGAGTATGCAGGTATGCTGCCATGGGGGACACTAAAAGTAGGTTTTTAGCATAGAAAAAAATTTATTTTGACCATATAAAGCCATATATTGTTGAATTAAAATCAAAAGAGTATTGGGACTGGCGGTGCTTCGGCAGTGTTCGGCAACACTCGGGTAAACCCGCTGATTTAATCAGCTGTTACTGGAAAATTCGGCTCATCTGGCGAATTGATTCATTTGAATCGATCTTTTTCAGGAATAGAATGTTGGACCTATTCTTAAAAAAAGAGTTAAGTTACCAGGGATACACTTAGTTTGAAAGCGAGGTTAATTATAGGTTTGGCGCGACGTAAATGCCTATAACCTCTTAAGACAATTGGATTACGAATGATGAATAATACCATTTGATTTTGTACGTTGGTTTCTCACTCATGTGATGTACTGATTGAATAATTAGGCAGTGGATGAAAGCTAATCAATTTAGTTACGGTATATTGTTTCTTCACCCATCCAAGTAATGTAGTCGATTATTAATTTTAATAGTTGAAGTAGAATAAGGCATATATAAAGTATTTATAAAACCTTTATTAATAATAATAGTAATCGTTTCTTCGACCAAGGTAAGACGACGTCGAATGACTGACCACCTCTGTCGGGGTTATTCGGCTTTACCCCTCCATCACGTGACCCGTCCTCCCCACTACTCTAAAGTCCAAAATGCCCCGCTTTTCAAATGTGGCTTTCAATTCTTTCAATGTCAGGCCTACGTCAGACATCATTGTTCCATTTTGTGAACCGATTGCGTTCATACTATAACAGCCAGGCGATAAGATAATTCATTGATTTTACCAGTGCTGACTCCCGGCCGGCCTGTATACGTTGACTCAAGATACAAAATAAGAAAAGGCTGCGGGACTTGTTTAATACGCAGACACTAAAAATTTCGCACGCCGCGCAAGTGATGAGGAGGGAGGATATGGAACCAATGTGGGATGAGCGTTATGCTTCGGCTGGTAGCGAACGTGGTAACCTATATGGTCAAACCGGCCCTGATTTTGGTGCTCACCATCACCAATACCGTGTCGGGGTCGTGCATTTGTTGTGTCGTCAAATGTAAAGGCGTCAACTGAGGGTTTAAATATCTATTTATAGTTTCGTGGCCATTTTAATAAGCCTCATTCACAATTGTCTATTATAGATGAAATAGCTTGACAAATAAAAATCACTCTACAAGGTTACAAGGTTCACAATTGTAAAATAGATGAAATAACTTGACAAATAAAAAAAAAACTACAAGGTTATAAGCAATTGTATTATTTTTTTTTATATTTATGTAACAAAATAGAGAATAAATAAGTTAGTATGAAGTGGGAACTATATAGGCGTAGTTACTTGTGAGATCCATCAAATAACGCTAACTTTTGTATCATAAAAAGGATATGAAACCTTGTCAACAAAAACGATGAAACATTTACCTGGTTCTCAGATCACGATCGAAACAAAGTTATCTTACAATCGATACGAATCGGCGAACAAAGAGTTCTCTGTTGTCGCTGATACAAGTGACTCTTAGAAAATGACGTATGATTCATTCAAATCACTTTATTGATTCGTTCATTTGAACAACTCTGCATTTGTTTACTTAGAGGAGCCGACTAGTCCCGAACGTACCCGAACACTGCCGAAGCACCGAGATTCCCAATACTCTTTTGATTTTAATTCAACTATAGTATCATGAAATTAAGAAATTAACTAGTAAACTCTTGCAACGTGTTATTGAATGTATGTATTAACAATTAATAGTTGGAGATATTTGCTTTATTGTTAGAATTTTATATTGTGTGTTTAGTGACTCTTAATCATGTTTCAACTACTTTTTTCTCTCTTATTCTGTTTTGCTCTAAGAAATTAGTGATATAGACTGGCCACCATGAAGTACCTATAGGGATATAAAATATTTATCTGGCTAATTATGAAAATAATTTTTTCCCTGAAGCATAAATGAGTAAAAAGAGTAAATATTATTTGTACTATATAAAATGGATTTAAAGCTATAAAATCGTTTGAGATTTGTATTAATATGTTAACATTTCAAAATATATTCACTATATTCAATACTTAAGACCCTAGGTAATTCTCCTTGTGACAACAAAGGGTGGGGAGGGGTGGTGGATGGGGCTAACACTGGCGCCCTCTGGCCATGGCCGTCCACCGCCCTAAGAAGAGAGCCAGCACGGGCCTGATTTTATTTGGTTTACAGTTTTATGTGGTCAAAATTAATATTACTAATTTGGAAATTCGCTGAGTACGCAGGTCTGCTGCGATGGGGGGTATTTTTATATTGTTGGGAGAAAGTATGTGTCAATACCGTTTATTTTATGTTGCTTTCAGATATGTATTTCATTTTCTAAAATTTACCACCATTTTTTCAATGTGGTGGCCAACTTTATAATTTTCTTATGGAACACCCAGATTTGATGATGTTTATGAAATTTTCATGTAATTTTATGACTTATTCGTTGACAATTTTATGTAAACCTAACGGTTAGGCGGCTAGAGGCCATTAAAGTTCATTTTTAGTTCCATTAGAATAACGTGGACCAAATTTTTTCTGCCCATAAAGGCGAAACCATTCTGTAAAATAAAAAATACTCAAGAATAAAAATGTCTTAAATTGATGTTTTAAGAACATTTTACTCATAAAAAAATATCATTTATGCATAAATTAACTTCTTACCAATATGGCAAGCACAAACTTGAAATTTCAAAAAAGACATTTTTATTCTTGAGTACTTTTTATTTTAATCAATGGGTTCGGAGATATGGGCAGATAAAGTTTGCCCCATGTTATTCTTATGGAACTAAAAATGGAATTTAATTGTCTCTAGCTCCCTAACCGTTAGGTTTAGAGAAAAATTTCAAAGATTAAAGTCTAAAAATTACATGAAAATTTCAAAAACGCCATAAAATGTTGGGTGTTTGATAAGAAATTTTAAAGTTGGCCGCCATATTGGAAAAATGGCTGGAAATTTTAAAAAGTTAAATAAATACCTGAAAACAACATAAAAATGTAAAGGGGTCTTCACTTTAGGAAACTCACCTGGTATACCCTGCTAATAGTCCAGGCAACGAAGACAAAATAGGGGAAAAAATTCATGTAGAAGCCAAATTTGGTACAGTTGTAGGGGAAGGTTTCTTAAACAGCATACTAAAAGTACTGACCCATAGGGGTGAAGCTAAAATGATGGGATGGCCCAAGTGGAGTCAGAAATAAATCTTTCGTCGATCAATGGGTTTATGTACATCAAATTAAAGCTCTTAAGTAGTAGAATTTAATGCTGCAAACCCCATCTCAAAAGGTTGCCTAAGTCAAAAACAGCAGCCTGTCAAACTTTGGATAAAAATCAAATTTTAACCTAAACGCTTAAAAATGTAATAATTTTCGAAATACTAGACCTTTTGAGGTGCGGTTTGCGGCAAATGTTTGCTTTTACAATTACCTTTGAAACGTGGATAGCTTGCCATAAGCCTACTCTTGAACCATACTCTACATGAACGTCCCAAAGAGGAAGTTTAAAAAAAGTTTCTTAGTCCATAGCCATGCTATACATAATTTTAAAGGTCTTAGTAATTAGAGTACGTAGCCGAAAACCAGACCTCAAAAGGTCAAATATGTCGGAAGTTATTTCATTTCAAAGTTTTGATAATATAATTTTATTCTACATTTTCATTAACATATATCTCCTTTACTATAGTTGAATTAAAATCAAAAGAGTATTGGGACTCTCGGTGCTTCGGCAGTGTTCGGGTACATTCGGGACTAGTCAGCTCCTCCAAGTAAACAACTGCCGAGTTGTTCAAATGAACGAATCAATAAAGTGATTTGAATGAATCATATGTCATATTCTAAAAGAGTCATTTGAATCAGCGACCACAGAGAATTCTTTGGTCGCCGACCAAACTTTTAACTTTGTTTCGATCGCGATCTGAGAACCAGGCAGATGTTTCATCGGTTTTGTTTACAAGGTTTCATATCCTTTTTATCATACAAAGGTTAGCGTTATTTGGTGGATCTCACAAGTACCTACGCCTATATAGTTCCCACTAACTTATTTATTCTCTATTTTGTTACATAAATATTAAAAATTAAGATAATTGCTTATAATCTTGTAGAGTTTTTTATTTGTCAAACTATTTCATCTATAGTAGACAATTGTGAATGAGGCTTATTAAAATGGCCACGAAACTATAAATAGAAATTTAAACCCTCAGTTGACGCCTTTACATTTGACGACACAACAAAAGCACGACCCCGACACGGTATTGGTGATGGTGAGCACCAAAATCAGGGCCGGTTTGACCATATAGGTTGCCACGTTCGCTCCCAGCCGAAATGCGGCATTCAGGCTCCTCCCTCAGCCCACCAACAAAATCATGGACTTCCTGTATACCGGCCCTAGTGGCTGTGTCTTACGCCACATACCACGAATAGAATCAATAGAATCTGTCCACAAGTGTTGCCAACTGGCCAGGAACGTCAGTGGTCGTCCCAGCCACAGACCAAGCGCCGCGCACATGCGGCGGACAATCCCGTAGACCGTGCCTAAAAGCTATCTAACCTTTAAAATAGACCGAACCGAAGAAATTTCGTATTTAGTATCATAGAACCATCGCCTACATTGAAAGAATTTGAAAGCCACATTTGAAAAGCGGGGCATTTTAGACTTTAGAGTAGTGTGAGGACGGGTCACGTGATGGAGGGG
This sequence comes from Neoaliturus tenellus, assembly GCA_030545055.2. Classification (NCBI taxonomy): domain Eukaryota; kingdom Metazoa; phylum Arthropoda; class Insecta; order Hemiptera; family Cicadellidae; genus Neoaliturus; species Neoaliturus tenellus. Next base: position 250,092,380 of record CM061533.1, on the reverse strand, counting down.
AGGCGCCACAGTAGGGGTAAAGCCGAATGACTCTGACAGAGGTGGTCAGTCATTCGACGTCGTCTTACCTTGGTTGAAGAAACGATTACCATTTATTAATAAAGGTTTTATAAATACTTTAAATATGCCTTATTCTACTTCAACTATAAAAATTAATAATCGACTACATTACTTGGATGGGTGAAGAAACAATATACCGTAACTAAATTGATTAGCTTTCATCCACTGCCTAATTATTCAATCAGTACAAAACCAACGTACAAAATCAAATGGTATAATTCATCATTCGTAATTCAATTTTCTTAAGAGATTATAGGCATTTACAAGGCGTGAACCCTGTAATTAACCTCGCTTTCAAACTGAGTGTATCCCTGGTAAATTAACTCTTTTTTACTGTTACGTACAAACTTAAAATTAATTAAATATTCAAGTGACTCAAAAGTACGTCATAGAATATTAACGTCAATTTATCGATGAAATTCGATTTTATCGCATTAAGACAGGTGAGGAAAAACAGCTGTATCATACGAACAAAAGAATAGGTTCAACATTCTATTCGTGAAAAAGATCGATTCAAATGAATCAATTCGCCAGATGAGCCGAATTTTCCATTACCAGCTGATTAAATCAGCGGGTTTACCCGAGTGTTGCCGAATACTGCCGAAGCACCGACAGTCTCAATACTCTTGTGATTTTAATTCAACAATATTAATCCTAGCAAAAAAAAGGCACAGGACTTTTTTTGTAGATAATTTTACGAACTTTAATTTTACTAAGAATAAAATTTTTGCTAGAGACCATAGTTTTTGAGTTATTGACAAAAAACCAAAAAAGGGGGCCTTTAGAGCCCCCCACCCCTTTAGCTCTACCCCTATGGGTCAGTACTTTTAGTATGTCGTTTAAGAAACATTCCCCTACAACTGTACCAAATTTGGCTTCTACATGAATTTTTTTCCCCTATTGGGTCATTTTTTTGTCTTCGTTGCCTGGACTATGAGTCCTTGTAAGCAAAGTATTTTTTTT